>ML825524.1:71876-84288 GCA_009831015.1 Picea engelmannii | reverse complement strand
ACCAGTTGGAATCCACATCTTTTTTTTCTCATGGGTAACCTCGAAAAAAAACAAGGTCCCATCATTAGTCAATCATCCAAAATTAATCCATCTTAACATATGAATCATACAATAAACAAAGTAAAACCAAGACATGCACAACCATTACACAATACTCAGTAGTGTTTTCCAAGCCAAATCCCTTGAGAGGTTATGATAAACAAAAATGACTGAACTTTATATAGAGTAAAGGAAATATGCGCAGGACAACAGGACTTTCGACAAGCCACCACGCTCGACAGTTTACAAAATGGAACTAATAAACAAAAACTCTAAACAGGATTATGCTCAGGCTCCCAACAATAGAGAAAGTAGGGCAAAGGAAATAAAACATCAAGGTACAATGTACACATAGTCAAAATGTGATATAGTAACCCCATGCATCCGATAGAAGAAACTAAAGGACAAAGAAATGAAACTTGAAGGCCTTCTCATCCGAAGGATCTTTTAATGACTTATGGCTGAGTTTTAATTTTGCATGTGTTAATTAACCATTTGAGAAACTTAGCGAAAGAATGAGGAAAGAAGAAGGATTATTACAGCCATATATACATTTCTAGATCTGAAATGAAAGAATAGACAACGAACCATAACACGCAGATTGATAACGTAGTTCAGCACAACTTTGCCTACGTCTCCGGGCCTTTTTCTTTGTGGGGGCACCTTCTTTATTTATGTTCAAAAGCTCAAAAGTACATCGCTGCAATGTCAAATGGCTACAAGAATGATCTGGTCATGTTCTTCCAGATCTCTAGGACCATGGAAATAAAATGGCACGCAAAACGGACGTCCGGAGCTCCCAGAAATGGTCTGACAGCGTCTCCTCCTCAAAAGCTTCTCTGCCTCAAAATGGCTTTGGCTTGGCTTCTCCTCAGCATAAATCTGCTCTGAATGCCCCTAATGTTGTCCCCTAGCCTCAAAAAGGCCTTAATTATATGGCTTGGAACTTGGTTACCCATCTCCAACTTCCTCCAAGAATTTAGGCTTCAAAACTGCCCAATAACTCCCAAAAATGCAGAAAATTGATTAAAAATAGGTTAAAAAACCAAAACTATGGCATAAAACCCAAATTATAATTAAAAATCGGGCATAATCCCCCTGCACCCGTGTGCGCGCCCTTGTTGACAGTCACATGGCTTAATATGGACAAGTGCTAGCCCAAAGGGCTAAGCGCTAGCCCCTGTTGCGTTGACACCTGGTTCTATTGGCAAACGGTTAGGGCCACAGGTCTAACTGTTTGTAACCGTGCACATAATGGTAGTAAGGCCTGGTCCTGTGGTATATGCCCATGGACCAAGGGCTAATACATATACCCCCCATGTCATTCATCCGTGCTCTGGTTCTATGGTTATATGTGTAATGTTCGTTAGACCGGGGGCTGGGGCTAAACCCTGGCCCATTCCCCCACCGACTATACATACATTTAAATTTAAATATATTTTTTTACATTTGGATAACAAGAACCACACGGCGGGCGGGCGGTTAGCCCAACCCTACCAGTCCATAGCCCGGTCGGTAGGTCGTCGGTTTGACTCACGGGGAAGCCTTAACAATTTTACACCAAAACCAACAGCCAAGCACGGGGTGCCACGTGGTAGCCCTTGACTGGGCCACGTGGCACCTCTGCATCCAACCGATGAATGCCACGCGTCAACCACTGATTCTTCCATGTCAACTGCCGTATGACCACGTCAATACTCGTACTGCCCAGTCACCTTGACACATCAGCTGATGACATCACCTGTGCCACGTGTCACCCTTATAGTGGTGACACGTGTCACCTCGGGATAGGTCCAACTGTATGCCCAAATGTCCAAATCTGCCTGCCACGTGTCATCACCCGAGGTTGCCACATGTCGCCTTCTGGGTTTTCCACGTTAGTTGTACAAACCTACCACGTCAGCGTACGAACATGCCACGTCAACGTCCGCACAGACTGTACGGACTACACAGTCAACAATTTTTTTGCCTATTTGACTTTTCGGACAGAATGTGATATCTTCTCCATACTGAGCCCGTTTGATAAAGTAAATATACCACTGGAATCAGGAAGACGATATGGACACAATGGTACTGGTTTCGTCTTATTCTGAGCACTTTCACTTTTGAGCATTTTTCAAGCCCTGTCAGGCTTCTGGATCCGATTTCATATCACGCCTCCCCACAATAAGACCTTTTGGTCCCCAAAAAGTTACTGACCAGTCAACAAGCTCGGGACAGGCCACCCGACTTTCTCTCTGTCTCTGAAATCTGTCCTGTGCACCTGTCTCATCAAGATCAATTGTAACACAATCATGACAACTAACAGTATATTGTTGGCCATTTGAACCCTATTACATCTTACTAAAGATACTATCATCCATGTAGAAAACATTAGTAATGATAGCATCAAAACGACGACTGCAAATGAACTGATATACTTTAGATATATGCATGACATGAGCTTATATTGAAGCAACTTATGATTCATTTTCCATTCAACAACCATATTTTGTTCTTGCTTAAGATCAATTACTTCATTTGAAACAACTGCATTCGTTAATTGTTCCCTTGTTTGAAGTGTTCTATTTTCTTTAACACGATGAGCATGAACCACATAATCATGACCTGCTTTAGTGAATTCTTATTGATTCTTTGTCCTGTAGAAAATTGCCTTACGATCAAATAAGTATGGACTACCTAAGATCGTTCCACATTCTCTTAACGACACAACATCACAAGTTACTTTGTCCACATAATTAGATGAAATTACAAATTTGATTATGCACTGTCTTGTTATGTGCATTTGATGATGATTGTTCATCCATTTAAGTGTGTAAGGCTTATGATGAGTTTGCGTTTTTAATCCCAATTTCTTAACCAATTCTTCTCAGATTAGATTAGATTGAGATCCACTGTCGATTAATCTGTCTATCTTAGTCTGTCGCATGATTACTCTTATATGAAACAAATTGCTTCTACAATCAATCTCTTCACCATTCTTACCTGTCATACCAACCAATGAAATCTTTGACTCATCACCTGAATCCGATCCCAAGTCTGTGGGTTTTGATGTCGTTGCCACTGTTTGCATTCCATTTTTTTCTTTGAACCACATTGGACTCTTCTCGGGATGCAACTGCCAACATCTGTCCTCATCATGTCCCTCTTTCTTGCAATGCTTGCAAGAGAGCTTTCCTTCCTTCTTTGTCCCTGCATTTGCATTCTTTCCATTGCCATGCCTTTTCCTCTTATATTCTTTCCTCGAAGACGACGATTCCCCTGACACACCTACTTTCCCTGCTTCAATATACATAGCTTGAACAGAAACCTCATCAAGGTTAGTGGGTCCAAACATGAAAACAATGTTTCTAATATGCACAGGTAAACCTCCTATATACTTCATAATGGTTTCTTATGTTTGCAAAGGGATGTCTAACATTAATGCCATTTTTCGAAATCCATCGGTGTATTCTTGCACTGTTTGTCATTTTCTTAGCTTTAAAGATTTCCATTCAATTATTGTTTTTTCTTTATAATCCAAACGATAGAATTGTTTCCTAAGTGCAGAAATGAAATCCTTCCATGATGGAAATACATTACCCACATTTTGTGTTCCTTTTTGCAGATTGCTTTGCCACGAGATAAGAGTTGTACCTGCAAGTCTCAAAGATGCCAACCGGATTTGTGTGGCCTCATCCTTGATCTTTTTCACACTACAATATACCTCTATCTGCCTGATCCAGTTATCAAGTTTTTCTGCATTTACTTCACCATACTATATGGGCAACTCAAATTTTACATCAAGTTTTAACAATGACATTTCATGTTTATTCTTATGAACATTTTTCTTTCCACTAGATTTAGAACTTGAACTTGAAGAAGAAGAAGGAGAAGAAGGAGGTGTTGATGGCGGTGAAGGAGGAATCTGAGGATGGTCCTCTTCCTCTTCACTTTTTCCCTTTGAAAAATCACCCAAAACTGGTCGCTTCCGTTCCAAGTAATCTTCGTACAAGACTTTCACCATCTCTGACATAGCAAGGAATGTTTTCCGGAACTCTTTCTCATCTTGAGAAATCCCTTCTTCTGATGCCATCTTCTCGCTATGAGAAACTCTTTTTCTCAATCCAATTAATGGATTCTCTGCAATAAGCTCACCTTCACCACGCTGTAGCTTTTCCCTGGTTAACATGCAACTCAAATCTAAACATCAACTAGCTCTGATACCTCTTGATCCGTAGGATCTTTTAATGACTTATGGTTGAGTTTTGATTCTGCAGGCATTAATTAACCATTTGAGAAACTTAGCGAAAGAATGAGGAAAGAAGAGGGATTATGACAGCCATATATACATTTGCAGATCTTAAATGAAAGAATAGACAGCAAACCATAACACGCAGATTGATAACGGAGTTCGGCACAACTTTGCCTACGTCTCCGAGCCTTTTTCTCTGTGGGGGAGGATTCTTTATTTCTGTTCAAAAGCTCAAAAGTACATTGCTACAATGCCAAATGGTTTCAAGACTGATCTGGTCATGTTCTTCTAGATCTCTAGAACCATGCAAAGAAAATGGCACGCAAAACGGACGTCCGGAGCTCCCAAAAATGTCCCAACAGCGTCTCCTCCTCAAAAGCTTCTCTGACTCAAAATGGCTTTGTCTTGGCTTCTCCTCAGCATAACTCTGCTCTGAATGCCCCAAATTTTGTCCCCTGGCCTCAAACAGGCCTTGATTATATATCTTGGAAGTTGGTTACCCATCTCCAACGTCCTCCAAGAATTTAGGCTCCAAAACTGCCAAATAACTCCCAAAAAAGGAGAAAATTGATTAAAAATAGGTTAAAAAACCCAAACTATGGCATAAAACCCAAATTATAATTAAAAATCAGGCATAATCCCCCTACACCCATGCACGCGCCCTTTTTCATGGTCGCATGGCTTAATATGGCCAAGCGCTAGCCCAAAGGGCTAAGCGCTGGCCCCTGTTGCGTTGACACCTGGCTCTATTGGCAAACGGTTAGGGCCACGGGTCTAACTGTTTGTAACCGCGCACATAACGGTAGTAAGGCCCGGTCCTGTGGTGTATGCATGTGGACCAAGGGATAATACATATACCCCCCACGCCGTTCATGCGCGCTTCAGTTCTATGGTTATATCTGTAATGTTCGTTGGACCAGGGGCTGGGGCTAAGCCCCGACCCATTCCCCCGCCGACTATACATACATTTAAATTTAAATATTTTGTTTTACATTTGGATAACAAGAACCACACAGCGAGTGGGTGGTTAACCCAGCCCTGCCAGTCCATAGCTCGGTCGGGAGATCGCCCGTTCGACTCACGACGAAGCCATAACAATTTTACACCAAAACTAGCAGCCAACCACGGGGTGCCACGTGGCATCCCTTGACTGGGCCACGTGGCACCTCTACATCCAACCGATGAATGCCACGTGTCAACCACTGATTCTTCCATGTCAACTTCCATACGACCATGTCAATCACCGTACTTCCCAGTCACCTTGCCACGTCAGCTGATGACGTCACCCGTGCCATGTGTCACCCTTACAGTGGTGACACGTGTCACCCCGGGATAGGTCCAACTATATGCCCAAATGTCCAAATCTTCCTACCACATGTCATCACCCAAGGCTGCCACTTGTCGCCTTCTGGGTTTTCCACGTCAGTTGTACGGACCTGCCACATCAGCATATATACATGCCACGTCAGCGTCCGTACGGACTGTACATTCAACAATTTTTTTGCCTATTTGACTTTTAAGACAGAATGCGATATCTTCTCCATACAGAGCCCATTTGACAAAGTAAATATACCACCGAAATCAGGAAGACGAGATAGCCGCAATGGTACTGGTTTCATCTTATTCTGAGCACTTTCATTTTTGAGCATTTTTCAAGCCCTGTCAGGCTTGTGGATCCGATTTCGGATCACACCTCCCCACAATAAGACCTTTTGGTCCCCAAAAGGTTACTGACCAGTCAACAAGCTCGGGATAGGACACCCAACTTGCTCTCTGTCTCTGATTTCTGTCCTGCGCACCTGTCTCATCAAGATCAACTGTAACACAATCATGACAACTGATAGTATATTGTTAGCCATTTGAATCCTGTTACATCTTACTGAAGCTACTATCATCCATGTAGAAAAATTTGCTAATGACAGCATAAAAAAGACGACTGCAAATGAACTGATATACTTTAGATATCTGCATGACATGAGCTTATCTTGAAGCAACGTATGATTGATTTTCCATTCAACAACCATATTTTGTTCTTGCTTAAGATCAATTACTTCATTTGAAACAACTGCATTCGTTAATTGTTCCCTTGTTTGAAGTGTTTTATTTTCTTTAACACGATGAGGCATGAACCACATAATCATGACCTGCTTTAGTGAATTCATATTGATTCTTTACGATCAAATAAGTACGGACTACCTAAGATCATTCCACATTCTCTTAACGACACAACATCACAAGTTACTTCGTCCACATACTTAGATGAAATTGCAAATTTGATTGTGCACTATCTTGTTATGTGCATTTGATGATGATTTCTCATCCATTTAAGTGTGTAAGGCTTATAATGAGTTTGTGTTTTTAATCCCAATTTCTTAACCCATTCTTCTGAGATTAGATTAGATTGAAATCCACTATTGATTAATGTGTCTATCTTAGTGTGTCGCATGATTACTCTTATATGAAACAAATTGCTTCTACAATCAATATCTTCATCATTCTTACCTGTCATACCAACCAATGAAATCTTTGACTCATCACCTGAATCTGATCCCAAGTCTATGGGTTTTGATGTCGTTGCCACTGTTTGCGTTCGCTTCTTTTCTTTGAACCACTTTGGCCTCTTCTCGGGATGCAACTACCAACATCTGTCCTCATCATGTCCCTCTTTCTTGCAATGCTTGCAAGAGGGCTTTCCTTCCTTCTTTGTCACTGCATTTGCATTCTTTCCATTCCCATGCCTTTTCCTCTTGTCCTCTTTCCTCGAAGACGACGATTCCCCTGACACACCTGCTTTCCCTGCTTCAATGTACATAGCTTGAACATAAACCTCATCAAGGTTAGTGGGTCCAAACATGAAAACAGTGTTTCTAATATGTGCAGGTAAACCTCCTATATACTTCATAAGGGTTTCTTGTGTTTGCAAAGGGATGTCTAACATTAATTCCATTTTTCGATATCCATCGGTGTATTCTTGCACTGTTTGTCCTTTTCTTAGTTTTAAAGATTGCCATTCAATTATTGCTTTTTCTTTATAATCCATAGGATAGAATTGTTTCCTAAGTGCAGAAATGAAATCCTTCCATGATGGAAATAGATTACCCACATTTTGTGTTCCTTTTTGCAACTTGCTTTGCCACCAGATAAGAGTTGTACCTACAAGTCTCAAAGATGCCAACTGGATTTGTGTGGCCTCATCCTTGATCTATTGCACACTGTAATATACCTCCATCTGCCTGATCCAGTTATCAAGTTTTTCTTCATTTACTTCATCATCATATATGGGCAACTCAAATTTTACATCAAGTTTTAACAATGGCATTTCATGTTTATTCTTATGAACATTTTTCTTTTTACAAGATTTAGAACTAGAACTTGAAGAAGAAGAAGGAGAAGAAGGAGGTGTTGATGGTGGTGAAGGAGGAATCTAAGGATGGTCCTCTTCCTCTTCACTTTTTCCCTTTGAAAAATCACCCAAAACTGGTCGCTTCCATTCCAGGTAATCTTCGTACAAGACTTCACCATCTTCGACATAGCAAGGAATGTTTTCCGGAACTCTTTCTCATCTTGAGAAATCCCTTCTTCTGATGCCATATTCTCGCTATGAGAAACTCTTTTTCTCAATCCAATTAATGGATTCTCTGCAACAATGTCTCCTTCACCACGTTGTAGCTTTTCCCTGGTTAACATCCAACTCAAATCCAAACGTCAACTAGCTCTCATACCTCTTGATCCGTAGGATCTTTTAATGACTTCTGGTTGAGTTTTAATTTTGCATGCGTTAATTAACCATTTGAGAAACTTAGCGAAAGAATGAGGAAAGAAGAGGGATTATGACAACCATATATACTTTTGCATATCTGAAATGAAATAATAGACAACAAACCATAACACGTAGATTGATAACGGAGTTCGACACAACTTTGCCTACATCTCTGGGCCTTTTTCTTTGTGGGGGAGGCTTCTTTATTTCTGTTCAAAATATCAAAAGTACATCGTTGCAATGCCAAATGGCTACAAGACTGTTCTGGTCATTTTCTTCCAGATCTCTAGAACCATGAAAAGAAAACGGCACGCAAAACGGATGTCCAGAGCTCCCAGAAATGTTTCAACAACGTCTCCTCCTCAAAAGCTTCTCTGCCTCAAAATGGCTTTGGCTTGGCTTCTCCTCAGCATAACTTTGCTCTGAATGCCCCTAATGTTGTCCTGTGGCCTCAAACAGGCCTTGATTATATAGCTTGAAGTTGGTTACCCATCTCCAACTTCCTCCAAGAATTTAGGCTCCAAAACTGCCCAATAACTCCCAAAAATGGAGAAAATTGATTAAAAATAGGTTAAAAAACCCAAACTATGGCATAAAACCCAAATTATAATTAAAAATTGGGCATAATCCCCCTGCACCCATCTGTGCTCCCTTGTTCACGGTTTCATGGCTTAATATGGCCAAGCGCTAGCCCAAAGGGTTAAGCGCTAGCCCCTTTTGCGTTGACACCCGGTTCTATTGGCAAACGGTTAGGGCCACGGGTCTAACTATATGTAACCATGCACATAACGGTAGTAAGGCTCGGTCCTGTGGTATATGCCCATGGACCAAGGGCTAATACATATACCATCTGCGCTATTCATCTGCGCTCCGGTTCTATGGTTATATGTGTAATGTTCGTTGGACCGGGGGCTGGGGCTAAGCCTCGGCCCATTCCCCCGCCGACTATACATACATTTAAATTTAAATATTTTGTTTTACATTTGGATAAAAAGAACCACACTGCGGGCGGGCGGTTAGCCCAGCCCTGCTAGTCCATAGCCCGATCGGGAGGTCGCCGGTTCAACTCACGGCGAAGCCATAACAATTTTACACCAAAACCAACAGCCAACCATGGGGTGCCATGTGGTAGCCCATGAATGGGCCACGTGGCACCTCTACATCCAAATGATGAATGCCACGCGTCAACCACTAATTCGTCCATGTCAACTGCCATACGACCACGTCAATCGCCGTACTGCCCAGTCACCTTGCCATGTCAGTTGATGGCGTCACCCATGCCACATGTCACCCTTACAATGGTGACACGTGTCACCTTGGGATAGGTCCAACTGTATGCCCAAATGTCCAAATCTTCCTGCCACGTGTCATCACCCGAGGCTACCACGTGTCACCTTCTGGGTTCACCACAGCATCTGTATGGACCTGCCACGTCAGCATACAGACATGCCACGTCAATGTCCGTACAGACTGTACAGACTGCATAGTCAGCAATTTTTTTGCCTATTTGACTTTTCGGAAAGAATGTGATATCTTCTCCATATGAAGCCCGTTTGACAAAGTAAATATACCACCAGAATCAGGAAGACGAGACAGACGTAATGGTACTGGTTTCGTATTATTCCAAGCAATTTCATTTTTGAGCATTTTTCAAGCCCTATCAGGCTTCTGGATCCGATTTCGGATCACGCCTCCCCACAATAAGACCTTTTGGTCCCCAAAAGGTTATTGGCCAGTCAACAAGCTTGGGATAGGCCACCCATCTTTCTCTCTATCTCTGAACTCTGTCTTGTGCACCTGTCTCATCAAGATCAACTGTAACACAATCATGACAACTAACAGTATATTGTTAGCCATTTGAACCCTGTTACATCTTACTGAAGCTACTATCATCGATGTAGAAAACATTTCTAATGACAGCATCAAACACATGACTGTAAATGAACTGATATACTTTAGATATCTGCATGACGTGAGCTTATATTGAAGCAACTTATGATTGATTTTCCATTCAACAACCATATTTTGTTCTTGCTTAAGATCAATTACTTCATTTGAAACAACTGCATTCGTTAATTGTTCCCTTGTTTGAAGTGTTTTATTTTCTTTAACACGATGAGCATGAACCACATAATCATGACCTGCTTTAGTGAATTGATATTGATTCTTTGTCCCGTAGAAAATTTCCTTACGATCAAATAAGTATGGACTACCTAAGATCATTCCACATTCTCTTAAGGACACAACATCACAAGTTACTTCGTCCACATACTTAGATGAAATTGCAAATTTGACTGTGCACTATCTTGTTATGTGCATTTGATGATGATTGCTCATCCATTTAAGTGTGTAAGGCTTATGATGAGTTTGTGTTTTTAATCCCAATTTCTTAACCAATTCTTCTGAGATTAGATTAGATTGAGATCCACTATTGATTAATGTGTCTATCTTAGTGTTGTCGCATGATTACTCTTATATGAAACAAATTGCTTCTACAATCAATCTCTTCATCATTCTTACCTGTCATACCAACCAATGAAATCTTTGACTCATCACCTGAATCTGATCCCAAGTCTATGGGTTTTGATGTCGTTGCCACTGTTTGCGTTCGCTTCTTTTCTTTGAACCACTTTGGCCTCTTCTCGGGATGCAACTACCAACATCTGTCCTCATCATGTCCCTCTTTCTTGCAATTCTTGCAAGAGGGCTTTCCTTCCTTCTTTGTCACTGCATTTGCATTCTTGCCATTGTCATGCCTTTTCCTCTTGTCCTCTTTCCTCGAAGACGACGATTCCCCTGACACACCTGCTTTCCCTGCTTCAATATACGTAGCTTGAACAGAAACCTCATCAAGGTTAGTGGGTCCAAACATGAAAATAATGTTTCTAATATGTGTAGGTAAACCTCCTATATACTTCATAAGGGTTTCTTGTGTTTGCAAAGGCATGTCTAACATTAATGCCATTTTTTCGAAATCCATCGATGTATTCTTGCATTGTTTGTCCTTTTCTTAGTTTTAAATATTGCCACTCAATTATTGCTTTTTCTTTATAAACCAAAGGATAGAATTGTTTCCTAAGTGCACAAATGAAATCCTTCCATGATGGAAATACATTACCCACATTTTGTGTTCCTTTTTGCAACTTACTTTGCCACCAGATAAGAGTTGTACCTGCAAGTCTCAAAGATGCCAACTGGATTTGTGTGGCCTCATCCTTGATCTGTTGCACACTGCAGTATACCTCCATCTGCCTGATCCAGTTATCAATTTTTTTTTCATTTACTTCACCATCATATATGGGCAACTCAAATTTTACAGTAAGTTTTAACAATGGCATTTCATGTTTATTCTTATGAACATTTTTCTTTCCACTAGATTTAGAACTTGAACTTGAAGAAGAAGAAGGAGAAGAAGGAGGTGTTGATGGCAGTGAAGGAGGAATCTGAGGATGTCCCTCTTCCTCTTCACTTTTTCCCTTTGAAAAATCACCCAAAATTGGTTGCTTCCGTTCCAAGTAATCTTCGTACAAGACATAGCAAGGAATGTTTTCCGGAACTCTTTCTCATCTTGAGAAATCCCTTCTTCCGATGTCATCTTCTCGCTATGAGAAACTCTTTTTCTCAATCCAATTAATGGATTCTCTGCAACAAACTCGCCTTCACCACAATGTAGCTTTTCCCTGGTTAACATGCAACTCAAATCCAAATGTCAACTAGCTCTCATACCTCTTGATCCGTAGGATCTTTTAATGACTTATGGTTGAGTTTTAATTTTGCATGCTTTAATTAACCATTTGAGAAACTTAGCGAAAGAATGAGGAAAGAAGAGGGATTATGACCCATATATACATTTGCAGATCTAAAATGAAAGAATAGACAACAAACCATAACATGCAGATTGATAATGGAGTTCGGCACAACTTTGCCTACGTCTCCGGGCCTTTTTCTCTATGGGCGAGGCTTCTTTATTTCTTCTCAAAAGATCAAAAGTACATCGCTGCAATTCCAAATGGATACAAGACTGATCTAGTCATGTTCTTCCAGATCTCTAGAACCATGCAAAGAAAATGGCACACAAAACGAACGTCCGGAGCTCCCAGAAATGGTCCGACAACGTCTCCTCCTCAAAAGCTTCTCTGCCTCAAAATAACTTTGGCTTGGCTTCTCCTCAGCATAACTTTGCTCTAAATTCCGCTAATGTTGTCCCCTGGACTCAAACAAGCCTTGATTATATATCTTGGAAGTTGGTTACCCATCTCCAACTTCCTCCAAGAATTTAGGCTCCAAAACTGCCCAATAACTCCCAAAAATGGAGAAAATTGATTAAAGATAGGTTAAAAAACCCAAACTATGGCATAAAACCCAAATTATAATTAAAA
>ML825524.1:33494-71776 GCA_009831015.1 Picea engelmannii | reverse complement strand
GGTTAAAAAAATAATTTATAAATATAAAGTTTAGAAGGCTTCATGAACTTAGAATTCCACATACACAAAACACTTGTATACTTATATTTGCAATTCAAGTTGAGTTATATTTTCTAAAGTGTCTTAGACATTATATATTTCAGATCGAGTTAGTTATATATTTCAGGTTGGGTTCGTATTAAATCAGATCTGCTCAGTCATAGCAAGGGTCAAGGTGTTGGATTCATATTATACAATGTTTTTCTTATTGTTGGTATCTGTCCAAAATAACATGTGGAAACTTACACTTTGCTTTTCATGGATCATGATAATTTAATCGTACGTTTCTTAATCAATACCAACACGTTAATATATTTACTGTTTATATATGTAGGTCGGATCAATGAATAAATAGAGAAGCTTATAATAAAGTTGATATGAACGACTGAACAATATAAAGCATAAAACAATAACTTTGGCATTTATTTTTTTGAAATATAAGAATCTTTCGAAAAAAGATATTGGATATGTAAAAGTTATAATAGATACTGCGAATTGATTCAAATTTGCATTTAAAATTTTATTTTGTTATTGTCCAAATATGTAAGTCGCTTCTTCTTATTAGTGACCATCTTTTATATTGAAATTTATAAATACTTAGGGTTATAAATTATAATGAGTATCTAATATCAGTCAATTTTAAAAGAAGAATTAAAAATCATAAATTATAATATTTTTTATCTTTTATGAATACTAAACATAAAGAAATAGCTAAATTTAAAACATCTTCTTTATTTTAAGAAAATGAAAGTTTATAGGTTCGCAGTTAAGGAAATTGGAATCTTTTGAACATAGAATATTGTTATAGTTTGTAAAGTCATTAGTTTAAATGTTTTATTTTTTATGTTTATATGGATATATTTTTAAGATCAATTTTGTTTAAAAATTATTAAAACTTTAGAAACTGAATTTGTATAATTTATAAAGTTTATATAATTTCAAAATACAATTTAAACAACATAAAATAAAAAATTAACCATATTTAAATAAAAATTAAAAAAAAATCAAATGTTTACAATTGTGATTTAATAAAAAGGTGCGTGCGCACATTTCATCTCCACCTCAAGAACAAAGCTGATCCTAGGGCGGTTACCGTGGATGTTTGTAATTCTTTATCTAAACATAAAAAGGAGGGAAGTCAACTGGTTTAGCAGAATACCGTCTGTGGAAATTTATCGAGATACGACATGAGTTTCTGTTAACCGACAAAATTCTAATCGGCCCACGCATGAAAATGGCGATATATATGTCTTAATATTTTAACTGAAAAAGTACGGAGGGCTTACGCAAGAAGCGTGCCGATCTCGTGGCTGGTGGCGTTCCCATCACTTCAATGAAATGGAATAGAAAGAATACGCTGTCAGATTTGATTCCATCTCAAAAGAGCCGACGTGACAGTACTGTGCTTACACGGCATCGTTTACAGTGTTTTCGATTTCACATTGGCAATTGTTACACATCATCCGCGACAATTCTAATTTTCAAACATGTAAATTGGCAAAGTTTGTTGGTTTAAGTTGACTGGTTAATTGGTAAAAAAAAAAAAAAAAAAAAAAAACTGTTTCATTATAATATAATAATAATAATCTATTTTTAAGGTCATCGTCAAGCCACATCAAATTGGTGTATGACACCTTATTTGTGGGACAAGAAACTCCCTCCATCCAATAATTTGACTGATAAAATCTATCAAAATATACGTTTCATCCTACATATTAAATTAATATTAAATCAAAATTTATAATTAAAAATTTCTTTTTTTAAACTGTAATAAATACCTTTATTATAACATTTTTTTCCTATTCTAATAATCATTTATTGAATATTTATTGTAAACTATTAACATCATTATCTTCAATTATTATAGTGTCTCTAACTAGTAACGTGCATGAATTGACGCGTTCGGACATAGTTCTTGAAGGCTTCTGCAAGCAACCCATGTGCCTAGTAGATGTCCCCAAAATCATTGTATCCCATTCGAATACTTTCGTTTATTGGATTTGTCTTGAAGCCATTGAGATCATTTTCGATCTTATCTTCGCGTTGTTCTGCCAGGCGTAAATCAATCAGCCTTTCGTCGCGGTCGTAATCAGAACCCAGCTTCCCACCGATCTCGTGGGCGACCTCTAGCGAATATTTGTATTTCGGATTGCTGAGGAGGGCTTCACAGGATATTAATGGCCAGCTCTAGTCGAAGCTCTTCATAGTGTTGGCGAAGCAAATCGTATTGGCGGGAGATTAAAACGACCAGCCAGTTAAAACAACAAAAACCCTAAACTTAATCCGAGATCGAAAACATATCTTTTGAGAAAGACTCTTGGTATATATCCACTACGAGAAAGACTGCGGCCTGTCAGTTAAACCGTTGGCATATCTGCTGAGAGAAAGACCGTTAGTGTCAATAGTGTCAGAACGTTGCTGAGAGACAGACTGTTCAGTGGTATTCTTTTGACGTTTGCCATTTTTCTCTGCTCAAGACAGAGATCGCAAGAAAGACAGTTTGCTGAACGTCTGGTACGGGAGCCTGTAGGCCAAGCAATATTGATATCCGTCCGACTTGGTGCCACCACACTATTGCTTAATCGTTCCATCGTTGTTCTGTGTCTGTTAGTCTCCCTTGTCGTTGGTCACAGTGATACAAGGTGATGACAGCCCATACAGTCATTCCGAGGAGATACTTTCGCAGGGGTATTCTGGAAGGGGATTCGAGGATAAGGGACCAAGTTTGTTTGGAACTACTTTACATAGACACTCAAGGAAAACTATCCGGGTTGCATAACAAGTTGTGTTACAGGCTCAACTTTTACTTTATCAACAAGTGCTGCATGGCAGCCAACACGTGTTGCATGGCAGCCTAGAAATTGTTTTTCCAAATTAATTTTCTTTGAAATTTATGAAAAATTAATAATGTATGTTACATATTTCTAGAAATTTAAATGCATTTGTCATATAGATTTGGATTGGGGCTCTCATGGACCATAAAACAAATATGTACAAGAATGTACAAGAAATACGACTGTAGAAAGAAGAAGTGTGCGACAATAGAGAGGAAGACCTGAAAAGAAGAAATTGGAAGTTATGAGTCTTTGGTTAGAGATTTCTATTTAAAGAGGTAGAATAACTTGACTGATAAAGAAAGCAAGATGTGGTTAGTATAGACTTACTATGAAGCTCATGTCTTTTTGTTGCTCTCGTTGACGACCACTAGAATCGTGCCAACTGATTGTTGCCCTTCGTCGGTGAGCTTGTCCATTCTCCTTTGGAGCCATTCTTATGGGGGCCACGTTGATTTCATCCCGGATTTTTATGTTGAAAAGCTCGTTTTCTAATTTCCTTAGATCCATAGAAATACTATGCAGAGCCTGTTCAATTTCTTCATTGTGTGTCCAATATACGTCATCTTGACCATATTCAAGGATGTCGTAAAACTTTTCTGAAGACAACCCCTTTAAAATATCAACTTGTTCATCGAAAACTTGTTTGGTTAAAGACAACGATTTGAGGATTAAGTTTGGGTGTTGAACCTCGTTGGTACTTCCGGCTAAGTCTATTTCGGTCTGGTTTTTGAATTATTCTTCTTTCTTTCATATGGCTTGTTCACATGATTCAACAATGAGTTGCTTATGAACTTTATCTTTCCAGCATGTTTTTAATTGTTTGATTCAGTTTAGGGAGGGGAGATCCTCTTGTTTTCTTTTTAGATCTGAGATGTTGATGACATCGTTGGAAAAATGGGTCACCATCTGTAGATAGAAACGTTTTTCATTTTTTGAATTCGTCTACAAATGTTCGTGCAAATAGTTTTCCCTTGTTTGAAAGGAAGCTATATTGTGTGATGTTTCCCAGGCTTTAGTAATTAGTTGCATTCTTTTCTTGATATTCTTCTCTACATAGCTTCTAGAGAATGTGAGGAGGCCATAGGATCCTTTTAACTTGGTTGCAGGGGTGGCAAGCACGGTTTTTGCTAAAGGACTCGAAAACACCAGGGTAGGAATCAAAGCCTCCTCCAATTCCTTGATTCAATCATTTAGTCTGGCATTCTCCATTTCAATTCCTCCAATGGAATCATCAAAAGCATCTATGGTTGCACGGTAAAATCGAGAGATTTGGGACGACTACATTTTCCTAAATTTAATCTCTGAATGAGATTTCCCTTTATTATTTGTTACATCACTCTTTTCAATAATTAAATTTTTAGATTGCGTGTAAAAAACAACACTCTGGAATACGAAGGATTCATCTTCGTAAAAAATGTTTGTCTAAGCTATTTCCATTGTCGAACTATGTTGCATCGCGTCCGCAGGTGGATCAACTTTGCGGAACACATCATCCACATATGTTTCAAGTTGCATTTCCTCACTTTAAGTTTCAGGCTCTTCCGCGTGGCTTACAATGTTTTTTCTCTTCTTTGTCATGGGGAGCTTGTGAGAACTATCAATTTTTCTGTGAGGAGGGTTCTTATCTCCTCGTCTGTTTGAAGATTTCTGTGTTGCTTTCTTACTACGGTGGGTCGTTGAAGTGATGCTTCGTGATGTCATTCTCTTGGGAGTGTTGGCCGGGGACTGTACACTCTTCTCACCAGAGCCTTTTCCCTGTTGTTTGTACAGTTCAGTTGTGTTTTGCAATGTCTCTACATCGCCATCATGAGGAGCATGAGTGTTGTCTTCATTGTCTTTGTCTTCGGTCAGACGTTTATGGATAAAAGAGATGCTAAATCCAAATGAAAGTAAATTTTATCGAAAAATCCCATTAGGGTCGAACCCTCTTAACTTTTCAACATATTTTAGGTTGAAGTTCTTGAAATGGCTTGTGAATTCGTCAATCTTGTTGACATTTCTGAACACGAAGTCCCCAAATTTTCAGGGCAAAGGAATGAACTGTTTTTTTCTCTTTCCATGGAAAAATGCAACCAATAGTTGTATTTCCTTTCTCTTTCTACAACAAACATTTTTTCTGTGATCTGACATGGAAGGAAAGCAGGATTTTACTTGGAGCCAAAGATCATTCTTACACTGTAATTTTCCTTTCTTTAAAGTGTCCCCTTCTTGTCCAAAAACTTGGTTGCTTGGCCCGACATCCGAGGAGAATCCTTTCCTAGCTATAAATTTATGAAAACTGAGACAAAGTCATTAAAAACCTCATAAAAACAATGGGAGGCCTTGTGCCTCCACAAGGCCTGGTACCAGAATGTTACTGGGTCAAATTCATAGTTTATTTTTTTGGACAGAGACAGTTTTGGAAACAAACAACAATGTGCTATTGCGAAAATCAAGTAGGATGACATATAAAATTTATTCTCGTCTTTGAATCGTGACAGTTCGGAACATATTTCAATTGAAATTAGCTTCACCCAATAAAAAATGAATTGTTCCTTAACTGTGAAGTACAAAATATAAAGAACTATGCACGAAATGCTTGCCATGGATTCCTATCCCATTATTCTTGTAAACAACCAAGCAATTTCCTAGAATGGATTTCTAAAGGAACCGACCTGCAACTTTGTGATATCTTCAGGAACTGTTGTTGGGTCTTTGAGGAACTCGGGTACATGGCCGAACCTGTTATCATGATTTTCTAGGAACTTCTTGCACTCTTGTCCTCTGATGGTTAATGTTGGCTCCGACAATCTTAACATCTTGCGAAAGATCTGAGGTGACAAAAAAACAAGAGAATGGTTGTGCAGTGGAATAGTTATTTGGCTTGAAATATATTTTTCGGTGCACCAAGAGACCACCTCCTTACAGTCAAAAACCTCAGCGATGCATCCTGCACGAGCAATTCCAGAGGTCCAAATCACTTAGTTTTGGGTAGAATGAGATGAATAGTAATAGTATGCCATGGACCACTTGAAGTTATGGTCCTCACGTCTGAAGATATTCAGTGTATCTCCATAGAACTGTTGTTGAGATGCTGCCATAATTTTACAAGAACATTCGTTTGCTCCAGATGATGTTTGAAATGAAGAGTTGGAAGGGATAATATAACCCTCCGCAAATCTTGGTCCAATGCGTGTGAATGGGAGATCTCCTTGAAGCTTTGGCTCATTAATAACAATCTCGACGACTATTGCATGATGCGTTGTTAGCATTAAAGACTAGTAATTGCATACCTAGAAGTGCGAAGATGGTGGGTACGAAAAAGAGAAATTAAGGATTGGCGATTTCGTGAACGCGCGAATGTGACAACTCATGTTTGAGATGAAAAATTTGAAGGGATAATATAACTCTCCACAAATCTTGGTTTAATGTGCATTAATGGGAAATCTCCTCGAGCGTTTCACTCATTAATGACAATGTTGACGGTTCCTGCATGATGAGTTGTTATCATGAAAGGTTACTAATTGCATATTTACAAAGAAGTACGAAGGTCGCGGGGACGAGAAAGAGCAATTAAGGAGTGTCTAATTGTCGAAAGCGGTCGGTCATGCTTCAAAATAGGGTTACAAGGTACAACCACTAGAGGTGATGGCCCAAGGCTCAAATTGTATGTCTCAAAACATTTTGAGTGCAAAACACATAACATGGAAGAGGGCATGATGGGACATTCCATAGGCCAATTTGTATATCGTGGAACTCTGGGTACTGTTTGCAGGCCACAAAACAATGGAAGCGCAATCATGACCCCGCTTGTCCGGGAACCCACAATTGAAAAAGTGGGTTAAGTATGGAATAGGGAAATGGTTGGCGGGACTCGTTTTCGGTAATATATTGAAATTTGTAATAGATATCCCACTACATGGCAAGATATTTTCTGCATGATTCTGGGTAATTTTGGTGGTGATAGTCAATGTGATTGTCTCGTCTAGCCTTTTTCTTTATAATTATGACCTGTATGGTTGTTGCATGATGAACTGTTAACATTAAACCTTCATCGTTTCATACTTTGAAAGAAGTGTGAAGGTGGAAAACATAGTAAACAATGACTAACAATTGGAGATTTCATTAACCTGCCAACCCGAGGATCCACAAAAGATATTCCATGAAATGGGAAAGTATGGAAAGCAGTTAGACGGGCTTCAAACTAGGGTGACAATGGTATCCTAGGAGACGTGACTTCCCAAGGGTCAAATTGTATGTCTTGGAACTTTTGAGTGTAAAATGTGTACCACGGAAGAGGTGATGATGTGGGAGTCTAGCGGTCAATTTATATATGGCAGAAGTGTGGGAGATCTCCTCGAGCCTTTCACTCATTAATGACATGTTTAAGGTTCCTGCATGATGAAGTGTTAACATTAAAGCATGCTAATTGCATATATAGAATGAAGCACGAAGGTGGCATGGATAGGGAACAATAATAAATGAATGGATAATTATCAAAAGAGGTTGGTGGGGTTTCAAAATAGGGATACAAGATACAACCAACAGAGGTGAGGGCCCAAGGGGAAAATTGTATCTGTTGAAAGTGTTGACCGCGGAATGTGTAACATGGAAGAGGGAATGATGGTGCATTCTTGTGGACAAATTGCATATCGCGAAACTCTGGGTACTATTTTCTAGTCGCGAAATATTGGAAACATAGTCTTGATTTTTCCAGTCCATGAACCCGCAATCGAAAAAGTGTCTAAGTATGGAACAGGGAAACTATATGCCATATTCGATACACAGTGGTTGCAGCATGTGAAATCATGGAAATGTACCACGTCATGAACATACAACCAAGTTGCAGCGAAGTATTGAAAGGAACGATGGATGATCGACCTCATGACGGGGCATTTCAACAGAAAAATTGTATATCGTGGAACTCTGGGTACTGTTTCCAATTCGCAGAAGATTCAAAACAAAATTTTGAGCCTGTCAGTCTGGGAACCCATAATAAAAAAAGTGTCTAAGTATGGAATAGGGAAACAATAGCTTGGACTTCTTTCAAAATAGGGTGACAAGGTTTCCCCAGAAGAAGTGAGGCCCCGATGGTGAGATTGTATCGCTTGGAACATTTGAATGCATAATGTGTAACACAAAAGAGGGGACGATGTGGGAGTCTGGTAGTCAATTTGTATATTGCGGAGGTTTTGGTGTTGTTTGTAGGTCATGAAACAATACGGGGATGGAAGGGAGCGATAAATGGTTTGAAGCATTTTATGAATCTGGGTAAGGTGAAGGTTGCGAGTTGGAGGAGCCTGAGGTGGAATTGTAGATCATGAGATTTTTTGGGTGGAGGATGTATATCACAAAACACGTGGAATTTGTTTTCTAAGTATAGAAAGGAACAATGGTGGTTTAGAGTACTGTAAATGGTTTGAAACATTTTATGAATCCGGGTAAGGTGAAGCTTGCGAGTTGGAGGAGCACGGGGTGGAATTGTAGATCATGAAATTTTTTTGGTGGAGGATGTATATCACAAAATACGTGGAATTTGTTTTCTAAGTATAGAAAGGAACAACGGTGGTTTAGAGTACTGTAGATGGCGGTTTAATGCGTGTTAATGGTGCCAATTGTTTCGTACCAGTGCGTTCAGTTGTCACTAGTAAAACCATAATTAATGTGCATTGGGAAGGGCGTGAAGGTAGTGGGTATGGAAGGAAATGATAGATGATTTGAAATTTTTGTGAACCCTAGTAGATTTAAGCTTGTGAGTTTTTGAGTGAAAGATGTATATCACGGAACAAGCAACAACAGAGTTCGAAAGCACCAACCCCAACAACCGCGACCATAAAATTGGCTAAGTATGGAAATGAACGATGGTCGGTTGGACTCATCATGTAGATCGAGGTGAAGATTTGTCAATCTGCCAACCTGGGAACCCACGATCATAGAAATATGACTAAGTATATAACCAGAAAGGGATAATAGACAAGAAGAAGAAAAGGGAAAAAGGGATAAGTATCTCACAGAACAACATCTATTGTTCATTTATTAATGCCAATCTTTTCGAACGCATGGTGAGTTCTAACTAGTAAAAGAATAAATTGCAGATCACGAATTGTTTTGGGTGAAAGATGTATATGACAGAATAGGGGGCATAAGTGTTCGATATTGCAAACCTAGGACCTGGTGATCAGATAATTGACTAATTATTGAAAGGGACCATGGTTGGTTGGGCTCATGGTGTGAAGATATAGATGAAGATGAGAATTTTCCAATCCAGGAACTCGGGAAGCCGCCACGTGGAAAAGAGGGTTGACCATCACCAACTTTGAAACTGATCGCTGCCTAATCCCTTTAAAAATAAAAATAAATCATTTTTCAATGTATATGCTTGTATTTAAATATATTTATGTGTCTTCCCCGTATCTTCTTCCTTCGTCCTTGGAGTTTACATTGTCGAATATAGCATCATTCCAATCGAAATATAGACAAGGAAAAACACGGGACTGGCATTGAGTACCCGGTACAATATATATGTTCATTGCTTCAATTTATGTTATAGAGTTATTTGTCTCATAGCCTATTTTTATTCATTTTTTCTCTTGTCCTATATTTGATCTGAGCATAGGCGTGTCTCCAATATTATTTTTACATTCATTATTGATATGGGTCTTTCTTATTTATTCTTAAATGGTTCAATGTGTATTCATTGCATTCTGTATCTACTTAAATTTTTTAGTGATGCTCTGTTTTCTCTGTTTATCCCCAATTTCATAGTTATTTTTCACACTACATTGTTTTTTTTTCACTCACAATGTCCACCGTCTCATGAACTTCGTAAGTTCCAATTGCCTCAATTCACTACTTGGGTCAATATTTTGTATCATTTATTCAGGAGGGTGCACATAGATTGTTTGTGGTCCAAATGTAAAGCATCTTCCAATTTGCATGGTGTTTTTTGGTTTGCAAATTTCCTTGAAACCCATAAGGAATAGAAAAAAAAAAAAACAATATATATCACGTAACATTTTTTATATGCACAGATATTATCAAATAGAAGAAGCTGCAATATATGCACAATATTGAACAAGAACATGACGTCAACACCTGAAAATTATTCTTCCATGTAAAATGTAAGGAGTGAATAGAGTAGCTTTTATTTAAATCAAAGTTCTCGGAAGCATAATGAAAATATTTTCATGAATGTTTAACCACACACACAAAAAAAAAATTATTACAATGAGGATCTCAAGGTCTTTTTATGATAAACATGAATGCCAAAACCCTAGACATCCAAAAACCTAACCCTAGAAGATGAAGCGCCAAAAGTCATGTGGGACCCGTTCGGATAAGTTAGTACATCAACTTCCTAGGGTTGTAGCTTTTGCATACGATCTCCATTTTAGGTGTGTAATGGCCCACTGGAAAGGTATTTTCAAGAGATACACATTGTGTCATCAAACTTTGACTCCATCTACAATTTTACTATGGAAAGCTAAGAAAACATTGTTTAGGGCCCCAAAATGGCTCTAGAAGTACAAAAAAGTGTAATGACATGAAAAAATATAAAATAAACCAGTTGGAATAGGTGGTCGGCCACCAATATCCACCTGGATTTTGTGTAGGGCTTCAGGATAGCTCTGAAAGTACAGAACCCACAATTGCAAAGAAATGTCCCCATTAGAGAGAAAGGTGTTGAACTGGAAGCTGTCAATATGAGCCAATTGGAATTTGAAACAGGTGGGTGGCCACCAATATCCACCTGGATTAGTCCTCCCCCATTAGGAAGCAATGGTCTCCATTGCGTTGAGTGTCCAAGGAAGAGGACAAAAAGTTTTCATAATCTTAATCTTGGTGAGTTGTGTGCCTTGTCGTAGAAGTTGCACTGTGTGACATCCCCAAAAACAAAGTATTTTTGAAATTTAAAATTCATTGGAAATTATTCTGTTTTTATTAAATTCGAATTTGAATTTTTTTTGTCATTTATGGAAATTCCAAATTCCAAATTTGATAATTGTAATTAAATTATTATGAATGTTTGGAAGAGACCTGATTTGACCCTACTAACAATTTGACTTGACACTTGTATGAAAACATAATATTTTATATTGATTGCAGGAGGAAAAATGGAACAACCATGTTAAAATCAATTGACCATGACTCCATGAGTGGAGAACATGTTGGAACTACCTCTGGGTTGATTATTACAAGTGGAAAATCAGAGATTTGGCCATTGGCAGCCCCTGGAAATCAGGGATTTAGACCTAGGCAAAAGGATCATTGGGTTAAATAGCATATGTGATGAGGCAGGACGCTACCAAGTATGCGAGAAAGAGAATTGTTGTTAGTTTTTGTTCTTTCTATTATGAACACTACTAATTGAGTGTGAGGCAAGAGGAGTCTGCAAAAATCGAAAGACATTGTTGAAGAGGAGTTTTCCGAGTTAGCCCTCATGGATTCATGGTCAAGCTAGGGGGTGAATTGGGCAAGTGAATTTGACTGCCCTATCCTACGGTTGGGAGGAACGTGGTTGTTCCCTTTGTCACTCCGCGAAGCGATCCAAATATGCATTCTATCTCCTTCTCTTTTTAGATTGACTAAATTGGTTATTGGAATGTATCTGTCATTTAGATTGGAATAATATCATGGATGAATTATGTTCGCTCTTGTGAAGTATAAAAATTACAGAATGTCATCATACTTAGTACTAAATAATTTTGTCGACTTAAAGCACAGAATGAATAATGAAGTTCCTTTTCCTTACTTGTGATACATGAAGAATGCATGTGGCCAATTCTAGAATTTATTCTATAGACTAGGTTATTACTGTGTGTGTGTGTGTATATATATATATATATATATATATATATATATATATATATATATATATATACCTGGATGTATTTCTTATAGATATATATGTATATAAGTATGTCTATTTGCTTGGTTGGAACTCGACATGAACATGATAGAAGAAGAATTCAGACTCAATGTCGATAGCAGAAATTATAAGTTATACTTACACATGTAAAGACCTGTCCTACATTCTGTAAGTAATCATTTCTAGCAAACATGCAATTACGATAACATGAAAATTTATGAAATGGTAGGAACTATAGGGAACATTTTCGATAATCATATTCCTTTTCCTTATTATCAAGCATTATCGCAGATTGTTCATAAGGACTTTGTAACATTATAAAGAGTTGTACATATTTCAAGAATTTTAGATGAAAAACCTAATGGATATACCATACCACACCAAGCAACCAAAACAGGGCCAACAGATTTATATACGATGAGAATTTCTATAAAGAAATAATCCATATGTAGTGTACAAAGTCGGGAATTCTCAATCCCTTTTGTTATATATAAGAAGATTCAAGCCTGTATAATTAATTATTGTATAGATCCAATCACACCCTCTGTGAATGGAAGTAATATAAATTCAGACAATTTGTATATACGGAAGTAAGGAAATTTAGGAACAGATTGAATACATATCAGAATATATCAAGTAGCCTACCAAACTAATTGTAAACTCAGATTGAATATTACCTCGGTAAAAGCGAAAGGATTTCACACCTAGTACTCTTAGTTTGCCAAAGGCATACGTTGTTAAATTTAAGGATAAAGTTATAGGAATAAAAGAATATAAACTATCAGGAATTCCAATATAACAAGAAAATTTAGATCGTATATATTTTCCATTCCAAAAGTCGAGACAGGGGTCGGTAAAAGAAAACCTGACTAAGCCATTCGGTGAGACCCTTTAGTTTTACAGTCAACTCTTGTATTGGATCTTGGAAACATTTTTACAGATTCATAAATATGAACAATCTCCACCACAGTCTACCTTGAACGCCTAAGCTTCTTGGAAGGGTAGAATGAAACCCGAATACCTTTGGCATGGGTGATCAAAATTTCATTTCATATGTTCACGTGACCGAAACCCTGTACATTGCAAAAGACATATTTTTAGTATTTATCAAGAGAGATGGAAGATTTAATTTAATATTAAGAAAAATAGCCGAAGTAGTACTCATCTGTAGTTGGAGGGGTTCGACATCCTTCACCACTGCATTGAACTGCATGCCTCCCAGGTCGAGAAGAGAGGAGGGGCCCAAAATCTCCCTGGTGGGTACCCTCACAAAGAAAAACAGAGAGGCCCACCATTAGCTTTACAGATGAGTAAATAACCAGAAAAAGATTTTAAAGGTTGTTTATTCGAATGCTGAAGATATATCTATAGGTCATATGATAGGTATAAACCAACTTTTAACTCAAAGTAAATGTAAGGATGACTTGTTGCAGGCCAATAACCATTATCACTAAAATCAGTTTCGACTCTGAAATTTAGCTTAGATACAGACACAATATAGTGCCAAAAACCCCAGTCGCGCTTACCGCTTTTGAAATGTATTCAGATTTGTAAGAGGAGGAGAAAGAATGACATAAACCCCAATATCCCTTAGTATGTTTCATAGATTACAATCTTTGTCTTAAGATTTAGACCGACTACCAACCCTTTTTACGAACAATCCCCAAACAATAAGTGTACAGTGAAACGTTTCCGTCAAATAATCGGACAACCGAGAACCCGAGAATACCCTTATTATCAGACGCCCAACTAGGTTAGTGACGAAATTCAAAGCATGCTTGAGTGACTCAAGTATTGGGGATTAAGCATATGAATGGGCACATACGAAACCCTAACCTAATAAACTCTAGAGCCATTGTTATAGCGAAGCATGGTGTATGCTAGAGAAAAATCCAGTACTTAAACCAGTGATGACAGAACTAAAATGAAAAACGCTACCTACGTGAATTCATGAATAGGAGTTATAAATAACAATAAGACGGAGTGACCTTGCAAAGCGTTTGATTAATGATTTCAGTTTTAGAATTAGATGCTTACCAATAGGAGGAGTAATCCTGAGAGGCGCTCCTTGCCACCATTCTCCTCACGCCGAGACTGGTCCAGAAGCACCAGGAAGGTGTAAGGTGTTTTCTTTCAGAGCAAGTTTGTTCAGAATGACCTCAGGCAACTACGGTTACCCTAAAACCCCAAACCCCGCACTTATTGAATGCGAAGAGTACAACCGAGAATGTGCCATGTGATATGAGCGACTTGGTGTGTTTGGATTGGATGAGGGTACAGGGTCAGCTCTCGTCCTTCATGCACCTCAATTAATGGCGAGTCAGATATTAACTCCCAACTGTCAACCTCTTTCCATTTAATTTGGTTCACAAAGACAAGGGTGAGCCTCCTTGAAACCCTACATTTGAAAGTATCAATCCTTTGATTACTTCTAGTTAGTTCAGTACCAGTAGTTACACGGTGTCTACACCTGGAAAGATTAACCAAATGTCTTCTTAGAGTTCTTCTATTAACTAGAACTTAGGCCGTCTGTGAAGAAAAGACTCTTTGTCTACAAGTAGTTACCAAGGGAGTCATAGAAGTCATATTTGCCTAGGGAAAGCCAAACAGTTAAGTGCAACGATGAAACATTTAGAATCTGACACCCTTACTATGTGTACAAAGTATTATTCATGGGTTTTGGAGTCTAATGTTGCATGTCTATGTTTTAAAAAGAATCTAGGGCCCTAAGTCCTAGGGTCATGTATTTCATTTCTTTCAAAGGATAACCTTTTGATCCCCTTGTAAAATCTAGTAGGACTTAAACAAAAGTTGAAAGGAAAAATATGGATGTTGAGTTTGTTATATGTGGAACGGGAAGGTGAATACTTAGGTATCAGAGTTTCACAATAAAAACTAAATGGATATTTTGCTAATTATGAGTATGTGTTATAGTCTTAGAGTTTTAATGTACCTTAGATTTTTTTTTATTTTTTTTTATGAAATTGAGGTATATTACATGTTGCTTGGTATGTGGAAGGTTGTCAGGAATCTATTGAGGGAAGGGTTGAATCTATTCCATCAACCTGTTCTCTCTCGGCCTGACAAGGAATTGTGTAGGCACCATATTAGGTGAAGAAACAATATCTTCTTTCACTTCTGCACTATGTTTGTGCTAGATAAAAGGTGTTGAGGCTGCAGTGGTTGCAGTGGCCTTATGTGCATCCTTTGATTAGAATGTGAAGAGGATGAATTTTTAAGTATAAGAGATTACCTTGCTGCATTTTTTTGGTGGAAAAGTGGTCAGAACTACCTTTGGTATCCTGTAGATATGACCCCCGAGAGTAATAATGACAATATGGGGTTGAGAATCATAAACAACATGAGTATTCCACATATATGTTTGGCCCAAAAAAACATCACAAAAATTAAGAGGGGAAACATCACAAACTACCTCATCCTTGAAGGGTTGGATACCATAGGACAAAAGAAACTATTGGCTGACATATATATCTCGTCCCTGGTGAAGCCACCTGATGTTGTATGGTTGCAAGTGTGGTGTTGTTGACAACCCAAATTGTTTGATGACCTTAGTTGAAATGAGGTTCTTTTGGCTGCCACTATAAAAAATTAAATGAAACAGGGTCCCCTTCACCCACATGTGTGAATGGAAGAGGCGCTTCCTCTCTTCGAGATCTACTAGTTATTTTGGTTAAATTATTGCAGTCATGATAGTAGCAGTGGGGTCTATGTCGATGATCTATCTATTTTCAATATTTTCTGGATTAGATTTGAAATCAAGGTTCATCTCCTTGTATTTCACCTCGCCCACCAATGATTGTTTCGAGTGACATTCATTGGTGTTGTTCAACGGTATTTTGTGGAATTCACACCATTTTCAAGTATCATTCTTCATCTTTCCTTTACCCTTCTTTTCATGTGCCTTGGACTGGTTGTCATGAGGCTGTTGGTTATGTCTTTCTTTATTATGCTTTGGTTGTTATGGATTTGGAGACCCGAACTCCCATTTATGTTGGTTCCTAAATATTTTCTTGATTTTGACAGCATATCAATAGGTAGCTCCCAATGATGAGATGTTTAGGAAATCCATTTTAGTTTATATGTTCCAATGCAGAGCCCCATGGTGTATCAAAACCAAATTTTGCTCAGAGTATTTGATACTCATCTTGGTGCAAAAGGTATGAAAATTATTTGTGAACTTTGGCACTGTTTGGCTCTTCTCTTGTCGTTGTGTGGTCCATCTCATGTATTGGTATTCATATTTATCAACAAGGTAGTATTGTTCCTTGACCACATCCACAAAAAAATCCCAAGTGGGCTTGACCCCATATATTCTATATTCCTATATAGAACTTTTCTCCCAATAAGTTTCCCACCAGAGTTTGACATGGGGGAGATCCTTCAAGAGTATGAAGCTGATCTTTTCCTTGTCAAAAAAATTGTGAACATAAAAATAACCTTCTAGCAGATTTAACCATTTTTCTAAGCCATCTGCATCTATCTATCCTTCAAATATGAGAATATAAAAATCAACTTGTACCTTGAAGGGAGAGGTTCCTACAAAGTGGCTTCTTGATGAAGATGCACATGTTTCTATTGACATGCGTTGATGAATGTGGGAAAAATTCTCCATCATTTTGTCCCTTTGACGTGCGAGAGATTTCACAAGCAACATGTTAATAGAATATTCTTCTCAATCATTTTTCCTTTCTTCCTCCATAGAGGGTTTCTTAGGTGTGTGAGAGTGATTGTACCCAAGAGAGTCAAGATCGAGACCCAACTTTCTATACTCAGACCTTTCTGGATCAAGAGAAACCTAATCCGATACCACTGATCATATTATTTTCAGAACGAAATGAAAGAAGATACATTACAATGAAATACACATAAAAATTTCCAGAAACATAGAAATATAAAAATAAATTATTTCTATTAATGAAATAAATGTACAGAGACTGTGAAAATATAGAGTGAAAAACTCGCTAGAATGGTGGTAGCTTTATCTCCTAGAAGAGATGTGACAACTACACTCATTCCCAAGAATATGATTACAATGAGGCTCTGAAGGAAATTTTATGATAAACATGAATTCCAAAACCCTAGACATCGAAAAACCTAACCCTATAAGATGAAGCGCCAAGAGTAATGTGGGCCTTGTTGGGGTAAGTTAGTACATCAATTTCTTGGGGTCGTAACTTATGCATACAATCTCTATTTTAGGCATGTGATATCCCATTGGAAAGGTATTTTCGAGAAATACACTATATGCCATCAAACTCTAACTCTATCTATAGTTTGATTGTGTCAAGCCAAAAAAACACTGTTTAGGGCCCCAAAATGGCCCTGGAAGTACCAAAAGATATACTGACATGAAAAATTCCAAAATAAGTTAGTTGGAATAGGTGGTTGGACAAAACTATCCACTTGGATGTTGTTTAGGGCTTCATGACATCCCATAAGTAAATAACCCACAATTACAAAGAATATCCCCATTATAGAGAAACATGTTGAACTGAAAACCGTTAAGATGAGCGAGTTGGAATTTAGAATAGGTGGGTGGCCACCAATATCCACCTGCATCATCATGACCTTTGGTATATTAGGTTGAAAGAACAACTTCCACACAAAGATAAATGATACTCCAAAGAGAAGGTAGAGGAAAACTTTCTTCACATTATTCAATAAATATTTTGGGTACCAAAAACGACCCCAAATGGAGAGGTATAATATAGATTGGACCATTATATATATTTTCATCTACCTCGGTACTTTCTAGGTGGAAAAAATTGGAGGAATTAGCTTCCAGAGCCATTTTAGTAGTAGGTCCCAATTTGGAAAATTGGGTCCAAAAAAATTATCTGAAATATTCCAGAGCCATTCTGAGGAATCAAGCTACATTTTTTTTTCCCAAACCTATTTTAACATAATATTCCATATTATACATATCGATACCTTTACAATGGTGAAAGAATCACCTCAAACAGAGCTCAAATGAAAAAGGTATATTTCTCGCAAGTTAGCCTATATTTATTGACCACCATGATACGAGTGGATTCCATGCCATCCACCATTACTCAAACATGTGGGGATATCCACATATTGTATTTTCAAGATCATCCCAGAAGATCCAAACCTTATCACTAATTGAGGGTTGAGGAAGTCAAAATCATAACTCTAGATGGCTATTGGGCTATGTTAAATATTGGGTTACTAGGAGGAGAAACAGTTTGATTATTTTGTATTATACTTGTTCCATAGTTGAGAAGAGAATATAAGTAGTGGTATTTTGAGAGCATGACAGAGAAGGTAGGATAATTTGTTTTATTCATTCAAGCCACAATGTCAACAACAACTCCATAGTGAGTGTCCATTTCCTTGTACTTGTTTTCCATAACTAAATAAAAGAGAGAAAGGGATAGACTTCATATTCAAGTTGGGTTTCCTATCCCTCCAATCTCTAAGTCATAGAATAACACATCCTACTAGCCTATCAAGTTCACAGTCAAAATCATAGTCCTCCTTGTTCATAGAGTTCATATTTTTTCTTTCATAGTTTCACTGCTTACGAGATTCCATGATTTTTCCTTCCTCCAAAAACCATGATCATTTTCCCCAAAAACTCATAACCCCTTTTACCTATCCAAAATTCCTCCTTTATTTCTTTCTCCACCATTTTAGGAAGGTCAAATAATAATAAGATAAACGTTTTTCATGGTGAGCTAATGTTTCCTCCCAACATGATATATACTCCATTCATCCAATTTAAGTTGGGGTAGACAAATTTATGTTGGGTAGATTTATTATCTGACATGATATCTAATTTAATAAATGAAAATCAAATTACACAATATTCATTTTAATATGAATCAACATAGATTTTCCCATACAAAAATAATATATTGAATCTTAAATTAAATGAATAATTTAATAAATAACCTTATTATTTAAATTTTGATTATTCTAAAACTTTACACACACTTGCACGATAAACAATAATATTATTTTAACTAGTATATATCATAATAACACTATCGTACAGGTGAAAAATATGTATGAGTAGCTCGTGCATATATAGCTCATGTGTGTACCAATGATATCACCCATCACATCTAATGCATAATTCCTATATGCTCACAACCAAACATGAAACACGATAAATACCATAATGCATTAATAAATAACCTTTACTAACATAGTAATAATAATTCATCTGTCAAGAAAATCCTATGTGAATTGAACATTACACTGATACCATCATAATTGAATTAAACTAGCATAAGGGAATAAGTTAGAAACTATTTTTATATTATTGATTCCCAACAACATTCCCAACTACATTGAAACACTCTTTCTCCCCAACCTAATTCCATCTTCCACATTCTATCCTTTCATTGTTGGACTATGTTGAAGTGTCAACTATATTCAACTAACTCTAGATAGAACCCATAAGTGGAAGTCTCATCTACCTCCACCAAGATTCCCCACCAAGAAACTGGCAATCACCACCACACATCTATGAGAGTGTGGTTTAACACAACTCTCCCACGACTCTAGGTTTCAAAGGATAAATGGTAGGGAATACCTCCACCCCTCATTATTGTAATGACCCCCGTCATTACGACTACATTTAACATGAAACAGTGCAATTTGGTTTTTGTTTTAAGCAGGAAGACAATCAATGACAAGAATTAAACAACACAACTTATGCATTCATGAAACAAACAACAATGACCCAACATGCGACCACATCATGCCACTGGATGAAACATGCGATAATCAATTGACATATAAAAATTGCTACCTACTCGACACAAGTAAGAAAACACCTTCAAGATAAAGGATAACATCAACAACCCGACACATCAGCTTTGACGATCAGTAAATAGAAACCTCTACGGTGCACAAACCAATCACATTAAGGTGTTACAGAACCAAGTAGCAACATCAGTTATAACGAACAAAACACCCACATCGGGAATCACAAGAGTCCCACTAGATTATCATTCACATCTATCCATCAGGGTGTGCAATGATCCCCTCATCAGGAATCATGCTGTCACAAGGCGATAGGCGTGACAGTAACCATGGCACAAGATAACATTTATAGACCATTAATCCAAGCTAAATTCATAGCTCTGGGAGACCGACTTATCTGTCAATAAATACACGAAGACTAAACACAAGAACCTAATCAACAAGTCAACAAGATGCAAGGTGACATCATTCAAAATTAAAATGCACAACTAACCAAAGGATTTCATGTTTTCTACAAGGTGAACATGTGTGGTGTAACAACTATGATCAACCCCCATTTACAAATCGACTTAAGGCACAAGGCGCATAGTTACCAATTAACTGTTAAACTATTAATTGTTGAGCTAAAAAATTAATACCCTCAACCATTAATCTTGTGCAAGCTATTAGACAATTTTGCCAATGAACCATAAACCATTGACTGTTAATCATTATGTCTAAGTGTGTACGAGTGAACAATTATCATTGCAATTAATCAAGTAATATATTATCAAGCAATTAAGCATCAGTCTATTACCATAGAAACATTTATTCTATTGTTGCATAAGTTAAAACGATTGAGATGTGAGACAGGTAAATGAATAATTAATCTAAAAGTAGTAGGGATCACTACCATCATTGAAACCATATCTTTTAAAATATGAGATCGCCATTCATCAATGATTCATATCTAGCAATGTTGTCTAACTAAAATACTATCTAACCAATTGCTACATATTGATAAAGTAGCTGCCTAACAATGGCATTGTTGTTCCACCATATTTAGCTTCCTATTAAATAGTATCATTGTCTATTAAGTATTCACCTGGGGTCTATTAAATAGTATCATCATCTATAATTGTCTAATAAATACATGATAAATCTCTAAAAAATAGTTCTCATATAAATACATAGCATACACATCACACAAAAATTGTTGTCATCATTGTCATATCAAAGATTTCACTGTGTTTCATCATATATAAATTCATAACTAAAGAATCAATAAAACCATAACTAAATGTTGTGTAAAAACGATAAAGGCAAAATTGAAACTCTCAAAATTTGGATCTCTACCCAACAAATAACTGTGTAACATACATTTTTAAAAGTGAATTTAAAATGCTAAGAAAAAATGGATCGTTGTAAAAGGAACGAGACTATCATATCTCTACTGGAAATTATCACAAAAAAAACGTTGGGAAATATCCAAAAAAACGATGGGGTTTAGCACGATAACACTGGGAATTAGGTAACACACTCACATATTATAAAAAAAAAAGGCATATTATTATCAATGCAGACATATCATTATCATTCTCTGCTGGGAATTATCAAAAGCTAAAAATGCTATCAATAAATATTAAATTCGCTATCATATATTAAAATTCGTTGTCACTAAATTCACTATCATATATTCGCTATCATAAATTAAAATTCATTGTCAATAAATTCTCTATCATATATCAAATTCACCATCATGTATTAAAATTCGATGTCAATAAATTCACAATCATATATTAAAATTCATTGTCAATAAATTCACTGTCAATAAATTCTCTATGATGTATCAAATTTGCCATCATATATTAAAATTCATTCTCAATAAATTCATTGTCATATATTAAAATTGGCTATAATATGATAACACAAATATATAATAACGCAAAAATATAATCGTTGTCATAAAAAAAGAATTCATATATATAATACATATATGATAACGTAGATATATAATCGTTGATATATGATAACGCAGAGAATGTAGTAATATATTGTTTAAAAAAATGCAGATATTTTACCAAAGAACGCAGACATAGCATAAAAAAAATGCATATATATAAATTCCAAGCGCTGGGAGTTATCATTAAAAACACAAAGATTATACCAATCAAGGCGCTAGGTAATATGACAAGAAATCGATCAGAGATGAATCAAGCAAAACATAGAGACTAATCGATAAAAATGAATCAAACAAAAACATAGATATACTCAATCACAAGAAGGGCGCAAGAATCGAAGATTAATCATAAAATAAAAACATAGATATAAGTAAGGGATATATAGTTGGGATAAAAATTTATCCTTCACTTATTATCCATGCGCAGGAAAGTAGGGAATTTGAATCTATAAGTCTTTAAACACTGAAGTGACAACCGTCGATTCGACTCCTGGCCGACTACTCAGGCAAAGACTAATAACTTAAGCGATATGGGATAGAATATAAAAAGACAATTTTTTCTTTGTATTAATAAATAAAAAAAAACACAGAGAAGTCATTGCAGTTAGACGTTGGGTTCGCCATGCAAAATTGATTCAAAATACAACGATCAAGGGTATTGCAAATATCGTAGGAAAGTAGGTGCAAGAAATCTCATGGAAATGAAATATTCAACCGAGCACATAAAAATAACATCTGTAAATTATATTTCATTGCAAGTAACAACTTTAACAGGTGTACCTTATCCAAATGTGAATTCTCCGAAGTTATTGGCATGTGTGTGCTCTATCTGGTTCCTTCTTGACAATCGATGTGACCTCACCAGTACCTCCCAACCAACTCTAGGGGTACTCTTCTTCCCCCTGAGCCCCTCAAGCCGCAAAGTGGAATCACACACAATAACAAAGAATCCTAGCACCCAACTCGCCTTGCAAGGTCGAGCTACCACTCATTACTTGAGCTGGGTATCCCAACTCCCACAAGAGAAAGTTCAGTCAAGATAAAAATTCAGCAGCGTAACGTTATGCAAAAAGATGAGATCTCTACTCCTCCTCCATATTTTTATAGAGTTTTTAAGTAATTAGTTTCCCAAATTATCATTAAATTCTCTTTTTAGTTAATTAATTTTGAAAAACCTCCCCCATACACATGTCACCCGATCCCCAAGTTGCACCAGAAAATCAATTTTATTAATTAATTAAATATTCCTATTTCCCTCATCCACCTAAGAGGATTCCTAAAAATGATCCTCATTGTCCCAAAATTCCCTTACACTTATTAAATGACTTATTCCTTACTTAATTCCTAGTTGAATTCATAATTAGAAAGTTCCAAAGGCAAGATTTCTTACTAATTTCGACATTCAACTTTTTCCTTACATTTCCCCTTTTATTTAAGTTTCCCTTTTTCTTTAAGTTTCCTATTTCTTTTAAGTTTCCCCCTTTTTCCCTTTTAACTAAAAAAATTAATTTAGCAAGTGTAGATAAAACAACCCTTTTACCCTTTTTCCGTTTTAATTAAAAATTAATTTAGCAAGTGTAGATAAAACAACCATTTACCCTCTTTTCTTTTTAACTAAAAATTAAATTAGCAAAAGTAGATAAAAAAAATCATGACCCCCTTTTTAAAAATTAATCCTCCATTATAATTTTGAATTTAATAAAAAAGTTGAATTTCTTACCCCCTTCTTGTTAAATGCTTATTTAATAGTTTTTTTACCACAAGTTCTACTTAGTCCTAGGGTTTAATTTCACTAGGCTCGACGACATTTTTATTAGGAATTTGTTTTCTTAAATCTTACTTATCACATCATTCATTTTAAGGCTGGTAGTTTTATTCATTGATCAGTTAAAATTGCGACGTCCCCTTCAGGACACACTACATGCTCTAAGGGTTCCACTCACCTCCTTCGTTTTTCCTTGCACAAAGTGCCCTTCAAGATGCACTACATGCTCCAAGGGTTCCACTCGCCTCTTTCCATTTTCCTTGCGCGACGTCCCTTCGAGACGCACTATGCACTCCAAGGGTGACACTCACCTCTTTCTGTTTTCCTTGCACAACATGCCTTTCAAGATGCACTACGTGCTCCAAGGGTGCCACTCACCTCTTAACTGACTTTGGTAGACGTCAAACCCCTAGAGTCAATACTCCGGAATGTGATCTTGTGGGATACTAAGGGCCTCTAAGGAATAAGGCCCCTGCCTTATTGTGTCCCACTTAGAATAATTATGAGCGACTATCACAATATGCCCTCACGACCTCGTGGGTCTTCTCGAACTAGGTAATCGTTAACCTACAATTCAAGCCATGAGGGGAGTACTATTAAGCTGTGGTAGGGTTGTTGCCACACCTCTCCCTCAAAGTCTCTGGTTGTCATGCATGACCCATCTACTGCACATGTAAGTCTGGTCGACAAGCTATCGTCAACCTGCATCCATCAACGAACCATGTCAGCAATAATAGTCAATCATCATAACATCTAATCATATGTAGATATGTCACATCGACAACATTCAAATCCCAATTGTACACTCCCTGAATCGATCCAGATACCAAGGGGTTTCATCGATGCCTCTGCATCCTCAATGTCTAGAGTCTTGCACACTTAGGAGAACCCATTCAATAACACAAGTCTATGCAAATACAAGAAAATAACATATCATCAAATCCATCATATATCATAATCATAATCAAAACAACCAATAGCATAATAACCCAGATCACTTGCAAGCAAGTGTCCTCAAAGAATAAGTTAGCTCAGTGGGCGCAAGAGAGGGATGTTACATACACCCCCTCTTGGTCTAAACTTCATCCTAAAGTTTCACAGTATATAAGTGTCAAAATAAAGTGTATCACAGTATCATAAGTATATCTATCAAACAAAAATGGAAACTGTTGATGCATATCATATGCGTCCTCCCAGGTCACCGAGTGCAGACTATAGTTGTCCCACTTAACCTTTACCTGATCTATTGTTCGACGTCGTAGCTACCAAATATGATGGTCCAGGATGCGGATTGGCTTTGCCATGAGTGCAGCCTCATCAGATGCATGCAAGGAACTCATGTCAATAACATGTGTAGGATCACTAACATAGTGTCTCAAAACAAATGTGTGAAAGACATCATGCATACGCCTCAAGGATTAGGAAATACTAGTGAATAGGCCACGAGCCCCTTCTTTTCCACAATATTAAAAGGTCCCATGAACCTAGGAGAGTGTTTAGCACCATTTCCAAAATTGAGAAAACTCTTATGTGATTTGACCCGCAATAAGACTCAATCGCCAACTTCATAACTACGGTTGACATGATGCACATTGACATGACTCTTATGTCAATCTTGTGCTTCCTTTATCCTTTGTCTTATTGTTTGCATTTGATCCTCCATTTCTTGGATTGCTTCTGGTCCCACCAGGACCTTATTCTCAAGGAGATCCCAAATCAAAGGCGTCGGACATGGTTTCCCGTAAAGAAACTCAAAAGGTGCCATATTAAAGGTGATTTGATAACTTTTGTTATACACAAATTATACTAGTGGAAATAATTCTTCCCAACCCTTTTTTTGGTCCATAATGTACATACGCAACATGTCCTCCAATATTTGGTTTGTTCGTTTGGTCTTCTCGTCTGTCTCTGGGTGATACATGGTACTAAAGTTAAGTTGGGTTCCCGAGGCCTCTTGGAAACTAGTCCAAAATCTTCCAGTAAACATCGATCCTTGATCGGATATTATCCTCTTAGGCACTCCAAGTAGCCTCAAAATCTCGTTGATGAAAACTCTAGCTATGTCAGGTGCCTGATATGTTGTACACATAGGAAAAAAATGAGCACTCTTCGTCAAAGTGTCGACTACCAAAAAAATCAAGTCGTTTCTCCTTGCTGCCAATGGGAATCCAACACTAAAATCCATCGAAATGACCTCCCATTTTGATTCTGGAATTGCGTGTGGCTATAGTAATCCTATCAGTTGTCTATGTTCAGTCTTCACCTGTTGACATTCTAGACATCTTTCCACGTAGTTGACAATGTCTTCCTTCATTCCTTTCTATAAGAATAAGGGTTTAAGGTCTTCCGTCATCTTCGTGACTCCTAGGTGAGCCATGTACACTGCTCTGTGAGACTCATTTAGGATCAAACTCCTCAACTTGTTGTTGGGAAGTACGTAAATCCGACCTTTAAATCTCAATAATCTGTCATTTTCCATAACAAATCCTTCAAATTTTGTTACCATCATTGTGTTTTTTCTGATAAAATCCTTGATCTCTTTGTATCAATCATCATCGTGCTCTAAAGTTAGAATATTTTCACATAGATTCGTTTGAAGAGGCATCAACAAAAAGACACGAGGTATTCGAATCAGCGCATCTACCATTTTGTTCATTGTAACTTTTATGTAAGTAATCTTGAAATCATACTCACTAAGCAATTCCGACCAACACCGTTGTCATGCGTTCAAGTTGCTTTGCGTAAAGATGTGTTGTAGTCCATAGTGGTCCATTTTTAGTTCAAATTTCCATCCAATAAGGTAGTGTCTTCAAAATCTCAAGTCATCAGCAATGGCTAACAACTCCAAATCATGTGTCATATAGTTCTCCTCATGCCTTCTCAACTTCCTCAATATGTAAGCAATCAATCAACCGTCTTTCATCAAGACTCCGCCTAAGATTTCCTTGGATGTGTCAGTGCATACCAAGAATTCCACATCCATGTTAGGGACCTTTAGTATTGGTGTTGTTGTCAACATCTCCTTGAGCTTCCGAAATGATTCCACGCATTTCTCGGTCCAAACAAACTTCTTGTTCTTCTTCTGCAATTTCGTAATCGGATTTGCTATCTTTGAAAAACCCTCGACAAACAGTCGATAGTATCCTTCTAAACTCATGAAGATACGCACGTTTGGGACATTCATTGGGGCAAGACATTCCATAATATAATCGTCTGTTTCTATATCCACAGCGATACCTTCGGTAGAGATGACATTCCCTAAATAGGGAATCTTTGATTGATAAAATGAGTATTTAGACAATTTCCCATACAATTTGTTCTCTCAAAAACACTATAGTACCAAGCACAAGTGCTCGTCCTATTCCACCATCGTCTGAGAGTAAATCAAGATATTGTCAATGAATACTTGGACAAACTTGTCCAAGTAGTCTAGGAACACCCCGCTCATCAAACTCATAAATACCCCAGGGGCATTTGTTAGTCCAAAAGGTAAAATAGTGAACTCCTAATGTCCAAAACACATCTTAAAGGAGGTATTAGTGATTTCATCCTCGATCTGTAACTAGTCATACCCTGATCGCAAGTCGATGCTTGAAAACACCGTCGCTCCTTTCATCTAATCGAACATATCATCAGTACTTGGAAACAAGTATTGATTCTTGATCGTTTCCTTGTTCAATTGATGATAGTCAATGCAGAGTCTCCATGACCCATCCTTATTTCATATGAAAATAATAGGTGCACCCCACCGTGACATACTAGGACGTATAAGTTCCAGTTCCAACAACTCCAGTTGCATTTTCAACTCCTGTAACTCTGGGTTCAACATCTGATAAGGTGTTCTTGCTATCGGTTCATTCCCCGGTTTTAGGTCTATGGTAAATTCCAATTCCCTCTCTAGCAGCATCTCAGGTAACTCCTTAAGGAAGACGTCCGTGAACTCTCTCACCACCAGAAGGTGTTCTAGACCTTTCGCTACTCCCTTCTCCTTTAATGCAAGGATCAGATAAATATTACATCCCTTGCGCATTCTCTTCTATAGCAGCAAGGAAGAGATTAAAATCAAGGAAACTCCCTTGTTCCAACCTAAAATCACGCATCTTTGTCCCTCATCATCGACCAAGCTCAGACGTTTCATCTTACAGTTGAGTATCGCCTCATGTGATTCCAACGAGGCCATACCGATCATGACGTCGTAAGATCCTAAGATCGTGAAGTACATGTTTTTCATTGTGAGAAACTCTCCCAGGTTAAGGATACATCCCGTAACCTCACCACCAACCTTCTGTTTGGCTCCAGAAGCCATTTCTACAAGGCTAAACTCATCCTGTTCGACTGCCTTACCCTAATTCATTTTAGCACTTCACCACAAATAAAAATTTCGGTAGCACCTGGATCTATCAAAATTCTAAGGGTCTTGTCAGTGACGGTACCTGACGTCTTGAGAAAGGTTGAATGGTGCCTGTCTGACGATTATTCACCACTGCATGAATCTGATGGGCCTTGCCCCAAAACTCCCATGGTAGTGGATCTAACTGATGAGATGCTTCGGTCCTCTCCATTGGGCAGTCACGCTATTAATGTGGCTCCCCACATTTCAACGCACCTTCTTTGGTCTAGTATTCGTGGTACCCAAAGTAAAAGTTGAATCCTAACATTAAGACCCAACACGAACTTGTTGACCTTAAGTTTCTCCGTAATTGGGTGTGGATCATACCGAAGCAACTCCAAAAATGGGCCTCGTACTCGGGAACCGTATGAATGCCTTGTCACAAGGCATTGAACTCGTTGAGATGACACTCAATGAATTCCTATGATATATGTCACTCTCGGAACCGTTCCTCGAACAACTCCCATGACATGTCTTCAACGACCATGTTCAATTGCGGGAGGAGTGTCTTCCACCATAGAAGAGAGCTCCCCTTTAGTTGAAAGACCTCCATGCAGACCTTCATGTTGGAGGTATAGTTTCAAAGTGAAAATCACATTGCCAAATTATCCAACCATGCCTCGATGGCTGGACTGTCCGGAGAACCCAAGAACTTGAGAAATTTGACCTTCTTGAGTTCATGGTGAAAGATAACGGTACTGGCTGGGGCGCACTATGTACCCTCAAGGGTACATGCACCCTGGTGTCATCTCAGTACAAATGGTGAATCAAGGACTCTGACAATCTCTGGAAGGACCTTGTCATATCATAAACATCCCTTAGAACAATCGAATCCAGCCCAAGGAATTTTTCCTCCCCTTGGGGTTAGAATTCTGAGGGTGTGACACTTCTAGAGGTATCGCACCTCCTTCCATGGCACCACTCTACAAACCTTTGTGGCGTCCTCTAATCAAGATCATCCCGTGGACACGTTAAAGTTTTTAATTAGCGCTAGGTCAAAACTCAAGGGTTTACTGCAGTGGAAAGCATGGTGATCCACAGTCATGGGGTTGAACCCTCTCTGATACTATATGTAACGACCCCTGTCATTACAACTACATGTGATGTGAAACAATGAATATTTTTTTTTTTTTTTAAGAAGGAAAGCAATCAATGACAAAAATTAAACAACAAAACTTGACGACGAACAAAACTTACGCATTCACGAAAAAGACAACAATGACCCAAGATGTGACCACATCATTCCACTGGACGAAACATGCGATAATCAATAGACAAATAAAAATTGTTACCTGCTCGACACAAGTAAGATAATGCCTTCAAGCTAAAGGACAACATCAACAACCTGACACATCGACTTTGACGATCAATAATTAGAAACCTTTATGATGTGCAATCCAATCACATTAAGGCGTTACAGAACCAAGTACCAACATCAATTATAATGAACAAAATGCCCACATCGGGAAGAACAATACTCTGGACAGGTTATCATTCGCATCTATCCGTCAGGGCACACAATGATCCCCTCATCAAGAATCATGTCGTCAAAAGGTGAAAGGTGTGACAGTAACCATGGAGAAACATAACATTTCTATACCTTTAACCCAAGCTAAATCCCTATCTCTGGGAGACCGACTTATCTATCAATAAATATACAAAGACTAAACCCAAGAACCCAATCAACAAGTCGACAAGACGCAAGGTGACATCATTCAAAATTAAAATGCACAACTAAATGAAGGATTTCTTGTTTCCTACAAGGTGAACATGTGTGGTGTAACAACTATAACAAAATCCCATTTACAAATCAACTTAAGGCACAATGCACATAGTTACCAATTAACTGTTAAACTATTAATTGTTGAGCTAAAAACTTAATACCTTCAACCATTAATGTTGTGCAAGCTATTAGACTATTTTTCCAATAAACCATAAACCATTGATTGTTAATCATTATGTCTAAGTGCAGATGAGTGAACGATTATCATTGCAATTAATCAAGTAATCTATTATCAAGCAATTAGGAATTAGTCTATTACCATAGCAACATTTATTCTATTGTGGCAAAAGTTAAAAAGACTGATATGTGATACAAGTAAATGAATAATTAATCTAAAATTAGTAGGGATCACTACCATCATTGAAACAATATCTTTTCAAAACTAAGATCACCATTCAACAATGATTCATGTCTAGCAATGCTATCTAACTAAAACAATATCTAACCAATTGCTACATATTAAAAAAGTAGCTAACTAACAATGGCATTATTGTCCCACCATAATTAGTTTCCTATTAAATAGTATCGTTGTCTATTAAGTATTCACCTGGGGTCTATTAAATAGTATCACTATCTATAACTGTCTAATAAATACACGATAATGCTGTCAAAAATCATTCTCATATAAATACAAAGCATACACATCACAAAAAAATTGTTGTCATTGTTTTCATATCAAATATTTCACTATGTTTCATCATATATAAATTCATAACTAAAGAATCAATAAAACCATAACTAAATGTTGTGTAAAAACAATAAAGGCGAAATTGAAACTCTCAAAATTTGGATCTTTGCCCAACAAATCACTGTGTAACATACATTTTTAAAAGTGAATTTTAAATGCTAAGAAACAATGGAATGTTGTTAAAGGAACGTGACTATCATATCTCTCATGGAAATTATCACCCAAAAAAAACCATTGGGAAAAATCCAAAAAAACATTGGGGTTTAGCACAAGAACACTGGGAATTAGGTAACACGCTGGCATATTATAAAAATGCATACATATTATTATCAACACAGACATATCATTATCATTCTTTGCTGGGAATTATCAAAAGCTAAAAACGGTCAATAAATATTAAATTCACTATCATATATTAAAATTCGTTGTCAATAAATTCGCTATCATATATTAAAATTCCCTCTCAATAAATTCATTCTCAATAAATTCGCTATCAGATATCAAATTCACCATCATATATTAAAATTCGTTGTCAATAAATTCACTATCATATATTAAAATTCGTTGTCAATAAATTCGCTAGAATATATCAAATTCACCATCATACATTAAAATTCGTTGTCAATAAATTCACTATCATATATTAAAATTTGTTATAATATTATAATGCAGATATATAATCGTTGTCATAAAAAAATACCTCATATATATAATCCATATATGATAATGCAGATATATAATCGTTGATATATGATAACACAAATAACGCAGTAATATATTGTTTTAAAAAAAACACAGATATTTTACCAAAGAATGTAGACATAACATAAAAAAAAACGTAGATATACAAATTCCAAACGCTGGGAGTTATCATTAAAAACACATAGATTATACCAATCAAGGTGCTCGGTCATAAGATAATAAATCATAGAGATAATATGCCAAGAAATCGATGAGAGATGAATCGAACAAAACACAGAGACTAATTGATCAGAAATGAATCAAACAAAAATGCAGAGATACTCAATCAGAAAAAGGGCGCAATGATCAATGATTAATCATAAAAGAAAAATGAAGAGATAATTAAGAGATAGATAGTTGGCAAAAACAATTATCCTTCACTTGTTATCCATGCACATGAAAGCAGCAAATTTGAATCTATAAGTCTTTAAACACCGAAGTGACGACCGTCGATTCAACTTCTAGTTGATTTCTCAGGCACACACTAATAACTTAAGGGATAGGGGACAGAAGATAAAAATACAAATTTTTCTTCATATTAATCAATAAAAACTAACACGGAGAAGTCATTGCAGTCAGAGGTTGGGTTCTCCATGGAAAATCGATTCAAAATACAATGAGCAAGGGGATTACAAATACCATAGGAAAGAAAGTGCAAGAAATATCATGGCAATGAAAACTTCAACCAAGCACAGAAAAATAACATGTGTAAATTCAACTTCATTGCAAGTAACAACATTAATAGGCATACCTTATCCAAACGCGAATTCTCCGAAGTTGTTGTCCCGCACACGCTCCGTCTAGCTCCTGCTTGCAAACCGATATGACCTCACCGGTACCTCCCACCCAATGCTAGGGGTACTCTTATTCCCCCTGAGCCCCTCGAGCTGCAAATGGGACATGCACACAATACCAGGGAATGATATCACCCAACTTACCTCGCAAGGTCAAGCTACCACTCGTTACCTGTGCTAGGTATCCCAACTCCCACAAGAGAAAGTTTAGTCAAGATAAAAATTCAGCAGTGTACTATTACGCAAAACGATGAGATCCATACTCCTCCTCCTCCATAGCTTTTATATAGTTTTTAAGTAATTAGTTTCCCAAATTCTCATTAAATTCTGTTTTCAGTTAATTAATTTTGAAAAAACTCCCCCATACACATGTCACCCGATCCCCTAGTTGCACCATAAAATCAATTTTATTAATTAATTAAATATCCGTACTTCCCTCATCCACCTAAGAGAATTCCTAAAAATGCTCCTCGGTGTCCCAAAATTCCCTTACACTTATTAAATGACTTATGCCTTACTTAATTCCTAGTTGAGTTCATAATTAGAAAGTTCCAAAGGCAAGATTCCTTACTAAGTTTGACATTCAACTTTTTCCTTACGTTTCCCCTTTTCTTTAAGTTTCCCTTTTTCTTTAATTTTCCTATTTCTTTTAAGTTTCCCCCTTTTTCCTTTTTAACTAAAAAAATCAATTTAACAAGTGTAGATAAAACAACCCTTTTACCCTTTTTTTTCCATTTGAATTAAAAATTAATTTAGCAAGTGTAGATAAAACAACCATTTACCCTCTTTTCTTTTTAACTAAAAATTAATTTAGCAAAAGTAGATAAAAACAATCACTACACCCTTTTTAAAAATTAATCCTCCATTATAATTTTGATTTTAATAAACAAGTTGAATTTCTTACCCCCTTTCTTGTTACATGTTTATTTATTATTATTTTTTACCATAAGTTCTACTCAGTCCTAGGTTTTAATTTCACTAGGCTCGGCGACATTTTTATTAGGAAAAATTATTTTTAAATCTTACTTATCACATCATTCATTTTAAAGCTAATAATTTTATTCACTTACCAGTTAAAATCACGATGTGCCCTTCAGGATGCACTACGTGCTCTAAGGATGTCACTCGCCTCTTTCCTATTTCCTTACACGATGTGCCCTTTAGGACACACTATGTTTTCCAAGGGTGCCACTCACCTCTTTCTATTTTCCTTGTGCGACGTGCCCTTCAGGACGCACTACGTGCTCCAAGGGTGCCACTTGCCTCTTTCCGTTTTCCTTGCACGACATTCCCTTCAGGACGCACTACATGCTCCAAGGATGCCACTCACCTCTTGATTGAATTTGGTAGACATCAAGCCCCTCGAGTCAATACTTCGCCAGGTGATCTTGTGGGAGACTGAGAGCCTCTAAGGAATAAGGCCCCTGCCTTATTACGTGCCCCTTAAAATCACCGTGAGCAATTGTCACAGTCTTTCCTCACGACATCGTGGGTCTTCTCGAACTAGGTAATCGTTAACCTTCAGTTTGAGCCACAACGAGAGTGCTAGTAGGTTGTGGTAGGGCTACTGCCACACCTCTCACTCAAATTCTTTGGTTGTTGTGCGTGACCCTTCTACTCCACATGCGAGTCTATTCGTCAAGTTATTGTCAGCCTGCATCCATCAACAAATTATGTCAACAATAATAGTGAATCATCATAACATCTAATCATATGCACATATGTCACATCAACAACATTCAAACCGTAATTTTCCACTCCCTGGCTCAATCCAAAGTCCAAGGGGTTTCATCGATGCCTCTGCATCCTCAATGTCCATAGTCCTGCACACTCAGGAGAACCCAACCAATAGCACATGTCTATGTAAATACAAAAAAATAACATATCATCAAATCCATCACATCTCATAATCATAATCAAAACGACCAATAGCATAATAAACTAGATCATTTGCAAACAAGTGTTCTCAAAGAATAAGTTTTCTCAGTGCGCACAAGAACAGGATGTTACAATTATATAACTAGGGTCAACACCCTATCATTGACCATACAATGGTGTTGTTGTTTTCAAATCTTTCTCATCAAATATCCAGTTTGGGCAGCCACATTACTTGGAAAACATAAATTTGCCTGAATATCATGGAAATCCAATGTATAAATAACAAAATAATGATTTCTATAATCATACCATTTCTCTTTTGATATTCATGACATCTACCACTTTAGTACCAATAGCCCACTCAACCAATAGGCTATATTACAATTCAAGATCATGCATAATCATAAAAATATTGACACGTGAATGTTGTGTTATGAACAATGCAAACCAACTAGTTATTCATGAGGTGCATGGTACTAACCAATTTTCTAAAACATATCATTCAAACAAATATCCATGTACCAAAACATTTCATTTAAGACCTTCATGATAGAAGTAAAACACACAACTTTTGTCACTAATGATATAGAAAATAATTATTCATAACATTGACATATAGGTAGGTTCATATGTCTATATAATAAATTCTCATTGTTCTAATAGAGTTGAAGAGAGAATAAACCAAAAAATACAAATAGGCCATGGTGCAATTTAGCTACCTAAGTCAGTTACCAACCTATCCAAAGATTTTCTAAGTTTTCCTTCAAGAAAATATGTTTTTAAATTCTCATGACCCATGCACATATGAATGTATAAAATCTCACCTTTATGTTATTCATTATTAAACAGAGTGGATTACATCAATTTATGTTTAACTTTTATGAGATCTACTTAACTTTTTCATAGATTAAAATTTATTTAAAAGATATATATTCTAAACTTTATGATGTAATATTTAATAAAATAATTATAAATTTATCTATAATTATTTTTTATTCAACATTCTCATGTATCAATATTCTTAAAATCTGATAAGCAAAATACTAGATATAAAACATTTTGATTAGCGTATTTTTTTTACTAACAATATGTTATGCATTGCCATTATAATATTATGTAATTATATAATATCTACATGTGTTATGCATTGGCATTATAACATTATGTAACTATATAATATCTACATGTATTATACTATGTAGCTATCATCCATTTTCCATTTAAAACATAGAAAACAACTTTAAATGAGTAATGATTTTCCATTCTTCTCTATGAGTTTCCATATTGCAGCACTGCATTTTAACATATTGAAGCATGTTTATGCTGAAGCAACTGAACAACTTGAACATGAGGTACGAATGTGAGCTGCCTTGTCATTGTGGGGTGTACCAGATAAGCATTTTTTTTAAAAGAAAATAAAGTTTCAAAATTGTATGCGTATACATTTGAACTTTTTAGAGTGAATACCACTAAAGCATGGGAGATGGAAGATATACGGAAAGTTTGTAACAGAAAATGATGAAGAATCTAGGATATCGAGGATCAACTATAAGATATTCAATAGTTATTTTTATATTCTATTCAATATTTATCTTTATATTTAATTGTATAGGATTGTATTTATATGGTTTGGTTAGACTTGGCCATTCCATAAGTTATTACTTTTTCCGACCAATCCCTTATCTTTTATTTCTGAATTTTCTTTTTTAAATTTACATTATGTTGACATTCATTTAACATATGTTTTTAATGTGGTTTAAATTATTTTTAAATTATTTTTTCCTTACTTTTAGTTATTTTGATTGTATTTTCTTACAATCACTTTGGTTCCAGATTGTATCTATATATTAGCACAGCTGCAAAGTGGCTGGTGTGTGTTGTGGTTCATGAACGTTGAAAGTTATCTGGAAGGACAACACTTTGGTGAATTGAAATGTACGGAGAGTTGAAACACATACAGAGTTGAGGAAATCCAAAAATTAATCTTAAATGTGGTAATTCCAAAGATTAATGAGTTAAACGTGGCAATCATATGGTGGTACAGTAATTTCTTAATATGATTAGGTAAATATTAAAAAGTAAACAGGTAAAATGATGTATTCAAAAATACAAGGAAGTTATGAAGAGTAAATCGCATTCATTGATTTGAGAGGACGACTAAAATTATTCCAACATTTTCAATTGTTAGCCATCAGAATTTACTAAAATTTTACTTAAATTCTTTTTAAAGTAGTTATTTTGATTTTATTTTCTTACAATCACTTTGATCCCGATTATTTTGATTTTATTTTCTCGCAATCACTTTCATGGCAGATTGCATCTATGTACAATTTTATCATTTATCAAATCTAATTTGAACTTGCTAAGATTTTACTCGATGTTTTATGTTGAAAATTTGTAATATTTAGCATTGAGTATTGACATGCGGATTCTCCGATTGAAGTGAATCTCATTATATCTTGAAATCTTTACTAAATTTTTGTAACTTTAGTTTTCAGTATATTCTACATTTAAGCTTTTAGATAGCAATTCATTTTTATTAAAGAATGAATAATACTACAGCTATATAAAATTTTAAAATATGTATACTCTTTTATTAATAAAATGTATGTAAATTATATATAGTTTAAGCATGATATTTACATATTTTACTTATATGTATGCTATATATATATATATACTAAACCAATTTATTCATTATGTAAAGTGAATGGATATTCTTTACAATTGTGTGACATGTAATGATAAACCTTGGCAGACATGAAAATCCAATAGAAGAATACAACACATACATTAGTGTCAAAGTCATGCACATGAGAATCTAATAGGGATATTGTAGTAGATACATTGGTGTCAAAGTCTATATTAAAGTATAGAGTATATGATAAATACTGAATATTCTTTAAGATTGTGTGATTTGTAATGATAAACCTTGTAAATAATACACATGGAAATCCAATACATTGGTGTCAAACTAATGCATATAAGAATCCAATAAGAAATTGTTGTAAATACATTGATGTCAAAGTTTAGATTAGAGTATAGAGCATATGATGACAAGTTCAAAGAATCATTATTTTTAGTTTTAAAAGAAAACTATAAAAGTTGCAATGTTAAAAATTGGAATGCATATAAGAATCTAATAAGAAATTGTTGTAAATACATTGATGTCAAAGTTTAGGTTAGAGTATAGAGCATATGATGACAAGTTCAAAGAATCATTATTTTTAGTTTTAAAAGAAAACTATAAAAGTTGCAATGTTAAAAATTGGAATGTTAAGAAGAAAATAATTATTTACATAAAGATGGTATAGAAGTAGAAATAAACATAATGTGTGTTAAAATCATTTTGAATTTTATTGAAAATATATGTAAAGCCCTTTTTTAGGACTTCAAAGTTAATTGGTAATTGGCAATCTAAATTATTTTTCTTTAGAAAGATTTTTTTATAAATAGGTTTATGTCGTAATATCTAATTTTTCTATTTATGTTTACATTACAACAAATCTATCTAATAAATGTTGAAGTTCTAGCAAATTAATCAATTAAATATCAAATTCTCAAATTATACAGTCCAAAATAGTCACAAAACAGATTACACAACATATTAAACATTTTCCATACATAAATTCATATCATAACTTTCATTCCGAACAAAATTAATACTGGAAAAATACCTCTTGAAGAAGAAGTTTGTCCCTTTCTTTCCTGTTGTTGCAAACTGCTTGAAACTGCCTGAAAACTGAATCTTTTCCTCCCAGCTAGCTAGGAACAGAGCCTCTCTCGCTCCCTAGCTCCAGGAACCCTTCTGGTTTCTTGGCCCTCTAAGCCCAAAATCCCAAGAAACCCTAGTGCCCCCTGTGACAGACCTCCAACAAGCTCCTCAAGCAAAACCACAACAAGCTCCTCAACAAAACCAATAATACAATTCTCCCACAAGCTCCTCCCCCACAAAACCAATAATACAGTTCTCTCCCCTTGAAAATAATGCTCCCCCCTTGCCTTATCCTCCCTTCCCATCATTCACCGCCTTCTTCCCTCATTTAATTCTCAACTACCCTCCTTCAATTAGGTGTCAACCACCTTATCCCATTTTCATTAATGGGTCATCTACCGTTACGCTAAGCCTCAAAATGAAAATTGTTAATTTATTAAACCAAATGGGTAAAATTCATTTTGTTCGCTCCAATCCCATTTCTTCACCCCTGTGAGCATCAACCGATGCAATGAGTGCTAAGTGGAATATTCAAATCATGAGAATTATTGGTCAGTTGTGACTAATACTCATGAATATGGGCCATAGATTAATGGCTTACACTACGCAGTTAATCCCAAAAATAATATCTAATATCTTGCACTGCGGAAGCCCCTATATACGTAAATAATAAGAGTCAAGGTAGCTCTAACTGGGTAGTTCATAAGGCACAATACTTCCTAAGGTTTTGCAAATGGGGTAGCAAGCTAAGTGGGCTTGATTGTGGGGAAAACTCCATAGTTAAGCATGCTTGAGCCAGAGGCCTCTTGGGATGGGTGACCACCTGGGAAGTCTTGGTTACCGGGTGCAAGCCCCAGAAGTGATGATTGATGTTATGCGATTCATTTTGTTCGCTTCAATCCCATTTCTTCACCCCTATGAGCATCACCCGATGCAATGAGTGCTAAGTGGACTATTCAAATCATGAGAATTATTGGTTAGTTGTGACTAACACTCATGAATATGGGCCATATATTAATGGCTTACACTACGCAGTTAATCCCGAAAATAATATCTAATATCTTGCACTGCGGAAGCCCCTATATACTTAAATAATAAGAGTCAAGGGAG
>ML825524.1:19349-33444 GCA_009831015.1 Picea engelmannii | reverse complement strand
TCTAATTGGGTAGTTCATAAGGCACAATACTTGCTAAGGTTTTGCAAATGGGGTAGCAAGCTAAGTGGGCTTGATTGTGGGGAAAACTCCATAGTTAAGCGCACTTGAGCCAGAGGCATCTTGGGATGGGTGACCACCTGGAAAGTCTTGGTTACCGGGTGCAAGCCCCGAAAGTGATGATTGATGTTATGCGATTCATTTCGTTCGCTTCAATCCCATTTCTTCACCCCTGTGAGCATCACCCAATGCAATGAGTGCTAAGTGGACTATTCAAATCATGAGAATTATTGGTCAATTGTGACTAATACTCATGAATATGGGCCATAGATTAATGGCTTACACTACACAGTTAATCCCGAAAATAATATCTAATAAACTAATATATATTAAACAATTATTTAAATCATAACAATTGATTAATTACTTAGGGTTGTTACATACACCCACCCTTCAGGAAACTTCATCCCGAAGTTAAAGTATTTTATGATACAAGGGAAAAGACACACGGTTCACACATTCATATCCAATAACCAACATTATCAGTACGTAAGCCAAGATACCTCATACATACTAGTGTACATGTACAAGAAATGCATGTGTAGCTAGTACATACAAATCTCGTGCATGTACTAATAATAATAATAATTATCACCTCTATAATAGTTTATGTATGCATCCAATCCAATTAACAAGACTATTCATTTTATAAAAGATAATAAACCAATCAAATGTTTGCGAAATCCCATAATTACAATAATCTATCTCAACAATGTTATTTAGACAATTGTAGTTTAGTTAAGTAATTATGAATATTCATATATACACATTTTCTTTCTAGAAGGAAAATCAATAAATTCCACCATAAGAAAAATCTCCATACACTCTCAACTATTTATGTTCATCCTTCCTCCCTAACTTACTTCCATCTTCCATTCCTATCCTTCCTCTGTTGGACTGTATTGGAACATCAACTATATTGACCTAACTCCAAATAGAACCTGTAAGTGGAAGTGTCACTATCTTGGCCAAGCTTCCCCAACAGGCAACTGATAATCATCATCACACATCTAGGGGAGGGTGAGCTAACACCATCCTCCCATGACTCCAGGTTTCAGAGGATACACCATGGAAAATGCCTCCACCCCTCCTAATAGGACTAGGGTCCACACCCTACAATGGAATATATAGTGGCACCATGTTGCTCAGAATTTTGTCATCGTTTATTCAGTTTTAGGCAGTTTCACCACCTGAAATTCTGCATTGATCCACATATCATAGAAATGCATTCAAACCAATATAATTTCACATACAAAGATTCATACCATATTGTTTCTCAATCAATGGTCATGGCATCCACTTTCATTATCATTATACCTTGTCTATTTCATAGCCCAATGACTTGCAGATTAGTCTATAACTCAAACTCATACATATCTATGCATTATCATCATGTAATTGCATACAACCATTCGCTTTAAGGTAAAATAATTTTATCCTATAGAATTTGGGCGAAGCATTTTTAAAATAGCGAATCTTGTTTTTGGAAAAACCATGGAAAATTAGCCCATGGGAGAAATTTAGCCCCTAAAATCATCCATGATTCATAGAATTTACATTAAATTATCAACTATCACAAGAATGGCATTGTGTCTAAGAGATGTGAGTGGCAATCCCACAAAAAATCCCATAGAAATAACTTCCCACTTGGACATAGGAACATCATGTGGTTGTAGGAGTCTTGTCAGGTGACGCTGGTCAACTTTCACTTGTTGAAACTCTAGGCACTTGGTGACAAAATTGACTACATCACGCTTCATGCCTACCTAGAAGAAGATCTTCCTCATGTCTTTGTACATTCTCTTCACATCGGGATGTGCACAATAAAGTGTTGTATGGACTTCCTTCAATATGATGCTTCAAATATCCCCACCTTCAAGATGAAGGATATAGTCTGGAAGCAGACGAACTATTAAGATATCGAGGAAGGATGTACATCCTTCCTCGATATCTTAATAGTTCGTCTGCTTCCAGACTATATCCTTCATACTTTCAATCTAATTGCCTCCCACTCTGGAGGTTTGAAGTAACCCTTAAATAACAATTGTCTCCAAGGAGTTGCATCAACACATGTTCCCTCATATTGACTTTTAAGGGTACCAAGGAGAATACAGGTGGTCTTCTACTTAAGGAATCCGCGACCACATTTTCCTTTCCCTTGATGTATGAAATACCAAAATTGTACTCATTCATAAACTCACTCCGTTTCCTTTGCTTAAAATTCAGATCCCTTTAAATGAAGACATGCTTTAAACTTTGATGGTCTGTTTTGAGCTCAAAGTTTCGCTCCACTAGATAGTGCCTCCAAAGTTTCAGAGCTAGCATTACGGCTGCCAATTCCAAATCATGAGTAGTGTAAAGCTCCTCATGTTTATTTAACTTCCTTGACACATACGCTATCACTCCTCCATCCTACATTAGCATTCCCACCAACCCTTGCTTCGAGGCATCTGTGTAGACTATGAAGTCCTTTTCCATGTCCGACACTCGTAGAATTGGCACACTAGTTAGTAAGCTCTTAAGCTCAATGAATGCACTATAACATTCTTCTGTCCATTCATACCTAAACCCCTTGCACTGCAAAGTGGTGATGGGTTTCTCTATTTTAGAGAACCCTTCCACAAATCTTCGATAATAGCTTGCTAGCCCCATGAAGCTTCTTACCTCATGATCATTTTTCGGCATTGACCATTCCATAATGGCCTTTACCTTTTCTGGGTCCTCAGAGATTCCTTCGCTGGAAATGATTTGACCTAAATAGTGGATTTCTTTCTAGAAGAAGGAACACTTTGACAACTTCCCATACAATTTTTTCTCTCTAAGACAGGACAACACCACTCGCAAGTGTTCCTCATGTTCTCTTTCGTTCTTGGAATACATGAGGATATCATCTAAAAAGACTTGTACAAAGCAGTCTAAGTACTTTTGAAATACACCGTTCATGAGGCTCATGAACACTGTTGGTGCATTGGTCAATCCAAAAGGTACTACAATGAACTCGTAATGCCCAAAATGAGTTCGAAAGGAAGTTTTAGGAATATCTCCTTCCTTAATCCTTAACTGGTGATACCCCGATTGCAAATCAATCTTTGAGAATACCGTTGCTCATTTCATCTGATCGAAGAGATCATCTATTCATGGAATTGGGTACCTATTTTTCACTGTATCATGGTTCAAGTCCTTCTAATATATACACAGTCGTAAGGAACCATCCTTATTCTTCACAAAGATTACTGGTGCACCCCAAGGTGAGACACTAGGCCTTATTATCCCTAATTCGAGTAGCTCTTTCAACTACATATGCAACTCACAATGTTCTAGCGCTGTCATCCTATACGGAGTCTTGGAAATTGGTTCTGCACCAAGTTTTAGCGCAATAGTAAAATCAAGCTCTCTCTCAGGAGGTAACCCTGCCAACTCGTTCGAAAAAACATCCTTAAATTCTGACAATACAGGGTATTGATCCAAGAAGGGTCCTTTCCTTTCATTCACTGCTCCCACTACATAAAGTTGACACTCTTGCCTCATGCATCACTCAACCTTCATAGTTGAGATAAAGCGTAGAGACACCTTTCTCCATACACCATGGATCTCTACTAGACTTCCTTCATTGTCAACACAAAGCACCTTTTTTGTGAAACAATCTACCATTTATCGATGTGCTTCTAACTAATCCATTCCAATGATTAGGTCATACGTTCGAAGGGCAGTGACGTATACCTTCAACCTGGTAGTACACACTCCCAGGTCTACTAGACAATTATCAGCGGTAGGTCCTACCGCTTTTTTTTCCCCTGAAGCCATCTCGACTTGTTTAAATTCATCGTGCTCGTAGGCTACCAACCCACTCTTTTCTAATGCAGATCATGAAATGAAACTATTTGTAGCACTGGAATCAAATAAAATCTTAACATTGATATGATTTAGCGTACATCATGACTCCACCACCATGGATTGATGTTCTACCTAGCGATTATTGACCGTTATGTAAATCTGGTGGCTACCACTTTCTCTTCCCATCGGGGCCTTTCCTTCTCTATGCACAAATCCTTCTTGCAACTTTCGACAGTCATGCTAGTAATGGGGTCCTCCACATCCCTAACATGTAACATGAGATCGAACCTACGCACTAATCTATGACGGTCTTTGAAATGAGTTCTTCCCCCTGGAACCCCTGACCCTACTAGATGCTCCCTAAGAAGGTCATGGACCTACCTGTGTGGTTGGTGATGACTGGGATGTTGCACTCGCTGCCATTGAAATACCTATGGCGATTGTCCTTGGTGTGACTCTATTACCATAAGGAGGTGGCCTAGAGCTCCCTCCCCTAGAGAAGGTCCTAGGGACCTTCCCCACGAATCGAGGATGATGTGAAAAGGTCAATCTCATACCGCCATTTAAGTTCATGTGTTCCTCAGCATAACATGCATTTTCAACTGCTTCCACTATTGAAGATGATTTCCACATCCGTACCATGGCCCTTATCTTAGGGTTTAACCCATAGACAAAGTGTTCTGCCTATCATTGATCATTATCCATGTATGAAACATATTTCACCAAATCAATGAACCTGATCTCGTACTGTTCCACGGTCATGTTCCCCTATACTAGAGCATGAAATGATCCCACCTATTGTTCCTCATAGTAAGTTGGTAGATATTTCCTGCGAAACCTTTCCTCAAAAAATTCCCAAGAGACGGTGTCTGGGGTAAGGTGCAATTGCCTCTCCAAGTTGCCCCACCAGTTCAAGGCACTGCCCCTTAACTAAAAGATTGTTATCTTCACCTTTGATGTGGAATCATAGTATCTTAAGGAGAAACATGTTGTGATTCCTTCCAACCATGCCTCTGTACATTCACTAGCACGACCCTGGACGAACTCTGGAAGTTTAATCTTCTGTAGTTCTCTAGTGACGTCTTTGGGTTGAGGCCCTCCCCCTAAATCAATCGACGCTTTAGGATTGCCTGTTCCATATGGTAGGAGCTCCGCTTCGATCCCTACTGGCCGATGCCCCTTCAGAGTCTCATTTATGGCCTCCAAAGAGCGCAGGATGAGAGTTAACTTAGGCGATGGTGGTGGCGGCGTTGGCGGTCCTTGAGACAATGCGCTTTTGCCTCGATTTCTTCGAGTCCTAACCATCCTATATAATTGAATCTGTATCAACCAAAATTTTGTCAAGGAGAGTCTAAGGCAATTCACATTTCTGCAACTTAAACTTGAAAACAGGGTAAGGCGTAAGTTTTTTTACTTGTCTGTAAACAGACGTTACTCTCTTTAGGGGAAGTGGCTAGGTCAGATTTAAAGCATCTAAGCTCGATGTCTTCGCCTAAGAAAACTACTGACTCCTCGCCTAGTAGCTACGCTAGCATTGTACCACACTCACCAATTCCTCTAACTTACCTTCCTAGCGTGCATGAGACCCCCTCCCCCTTTTATCATGGTTTAAGTCCTTAAAACTTTCTTTTTAAAACCAATTAATGTGATCTTGAACATACTTAATGATTAAATTATGTACTTAAGTATTAACATTAATTACTCACTTTAATTAATTAATCATTAATATCATTAGTTGAAATAGAATTAAAAATTAAAAATTAAACTTTACTCTAAAATAATGATTTTGAAATAAACAAAACTAAATAAATTAGCTTTACTTTACCTTAAATTAAACTAAATAATGTTTTTGAGATAATTAAACTTTACAATTTAATTAAACTTTATTAAACTTTAATTTGATTTTTAAAATAATTAAACTTTATTGATAAAATTTAATTGTTTTAAAAATAATTACAATTAATTTAAATTTAAACGAATAATAATAATAAATTAAATAAATGGAAATTTAAAAAAAAAAAAAATAGGGCATCGTAGGTCCTCGCATGAGGCCCATGTGCCCCTTTTTCCCTCTCAACTCGCAAAACCCTACATGCCCCGCCCCCAAACCCTACACACATCCTTCCTTTATGCTATTGCGGTGAGGTCTCTTTCATTTTTATTTTTTCTCGTCATCTTCTCAGCAGAGGGAAGGTGTAATGGTTGTGTGGGTTTGGCCACGTAGTCCTTTGGCTATGCCACTACGCCATCACGGATCCTTCCTGTGGGCAATGTGCAATGTACAAGCCCCCGTGGGCTCCTCCTTCGTGGCTTGGTTCGTGGTCTTGGCCATTGGGCTTTGGTGCTTGCTAACTTGGGCATTGGCTATCAGCCCTTTCCCAAGGCATTTCCTTTACCACAAGTCATGGGATCGAATATTGTAAGCTCTTTTGCATTGGATTTGTTGCATGTCGGGTTCTATGGTGTAGTGGTTAGCACTCTGGACTTTGAATCCAATGACCTAGGCTCAAATCTCGGTAGGAAATTTAGCCACAGTGGTGTATGGAACCTTCTTTCCAAAACAACATACACAAATTAACGCCTGGAATGTTATTTCCCTGCCTACAGGTTTCTTTTTTGTATTTGTTGCCTACGGTTTTTTTTTGGTTTTTTTTTTAGTATTTACTACCTGTCAAAGCTGAGGTCTAACGTCTTTGCAAAGGCCACCCAACTCCCATGGACTTCCACAAATTTTTTCAAAGCTTTGGAAAAGTCCACCACTCTTTCTTTTGTTCATAAGGGCTCAAATCGTGTTCATGTATAAAGCCTATTGTTACTACTACTCAAATGTTAGAGTCCAAGATTAAGTCTCCTTGCCCTACCCGTGTTGAAGTCACTGATGTGGCTAACGCTGTTCTTGATGGGAATGATTCTGTTATGCTTAGTCATGAAAGTGTAGTAGGGGCATATCTTGAGTTGACAATGAAGATCAAGGCTTCTGGTGTGTTGAGTTCCCTTCCCCTCTCTTTTTTTTTGAGATAGTGCATGGCTCTCATTCCTGGGTTCAACAACTGGCTTGAACGCATAGAGCAATGGTTTCAGGCTTGATTCCTCAAAGATATCAATGTTTCCATACTTGGAATCTCTTCTTGGGCGTTTCCTTACTTGGTAATATCAGTCCATGTCTTGGCAAAGGCTTGCGGGCTTGGTGCGCTTGGATGTGTGTTGTACAATATTGTTGAACCATGGGCTTCCCTTGAATTGGTTGCTAGGATGCTTTGTGTATTGGAGCTCATATGTGACTTTGACAATTGATGCTTGACTCGATACTTAGTGTAGCTCTCGGGTGCTTTGAAAATGAATTGGAGATTGGCCTCAAGAGCCAATATTTTAGGTTAGGGTTTGCAAAATAACAAAGACTATGTATGTTCAGATATGTTATTCCTTATCAACAATGAAGTAGTTACTACTCTACCAAGAGGAAGATTAAGTCTAGTATTTTGTTGTTTCTTACTATCTATTTGAAATAAGAAAATATATTTGGTGCATTTGGTATTTTATATTTTTTAGTAGATTAAATGGGAGTTCCTATTGCGGTGTAGTCGAGTGCTAGTATGCATAGATATAATCAATGTATGTAGGATAGTCATGCAACTATTAAGTTCTTTTTTTTAATTAAATCCTTCTTTTTTTTAAATCATGCTACAATTTTTTTGTTTTTGTTTTTATATATATATTTAGAAAAAAACTGATCTAACTTTTATACAAAAAATAAAAATAAAAAATTCTCTACCTCTTATATAGGTCAATCTCAATTTTTCTTTTTTTTAATTTTATTTATGCTCCTTCAGCTGAGGCTTCTTACAGGTTCTAAGGTGAATAGGCCACCTTCAAACTTATGATAGTATCTAAGGTTTTATGGGTTATTTCAGAGTCAATTCTGAGTAGGTGGGTAGGCGCTTGGCCCCAAATTTAAACTAGAGCTCTAATAACATGTGTAAAGCCCTGCTTGATGGCTCCAAAGTTAATTGGTAATTTGCAATATAAACTACTTTTATTTCCAGAAAGACTCCTTATGAACATGTTTGTGTCGTAACATCTAATTTTTCTATCTCCGTTTGCATTACAACAAATCTATCTAATTATGTTGAAGTTCTAGCAAATTAATTAGTTAAATATCAAATTCTCATATTATATAGTTCAAAATAGTAACAAAACAGATTACACAACATATTACACATTTTTCATACATAAATTCATATCATAACTTTCATTCTGAACAAAATTAATACTCGAAAAATACCTCTTGAAGAAGAAGTTTGTCCCTTTATTTCATATTGTTGCAAACTCCTTGAAACTTCTTTGAAACTAAATCTTTTCCTCCCAGCCAGCTAGGAACAGAGCCTCTTCGGCTCCCTAGCTCTAGGAACCCTTGCGGTTTCGTGGACCTCCGAGCCCAAAATCCCTAGCAACCCTGGTGCCCCCTATGACAGACCTCCAACAAGCTCCTCAAGCCAAACCACAACAAGCTCCTCAACAAAACGAGTAATACAATCCTCCCACAAGCTCCTCCCCCGCAAAACCAATAATACAGTCATCTCCCCTTGAAAATAATTCTCCCCCCTTGCCTTATGCTCCCTTCCCAGCATTCACCGCCTTCTTCCCTCATTTAATTCTCAATTACCCTCCCTCAATTAGGTGTCAACCACCTTATCCCATTTTCATTAATGGGTCATCTACCAATACACTAAGCGTCAAAATGATAATTATTAATTTATTAAACCAATATTCCTTAAACAAATATTTAATCATGATTATTAATTAATTAATTATTTAAATTAATATAAATTAAAAAAATATTTAATCATGACAATTAATTAATTAATTAAACTAATATATATTAAACAATTATTTAAATCATGACAATTGATTAATAACTTAGGGTTGTTCCAATATAAATATAGAATAATGCATAATATTTTCCTGAATCATATTATAATATCAAAAGTTATATTATAACAATTCTTTTTTTCATTAAATATCTTTAAAAAAATATCTAAAAGTAGAATTCCAATGTACATAATATACATAACAAAATAGATAAATTATGTTATGTTATTTTTTTATAATTTCAAAAGAACACTAAGAAAAAAATAATTATTAACATGAAAATGATATAGAAGTAGAAATAAATATAGTGAGTTAAAATCATTTTCAACTTTATTAAAAATATAAATATAAAATAATGTATTAATTTTTTTTTCATTAATTATCTCTAAATTTTTTATCTAAAAGTAGAATTCCAATCTACATCATATACATAACAAAATAGATAAATTATGTTATGTTATTTTTTTATAATTTCAAAAGAAAACTGAAAAAAACTAAAATGTTAAGAAAAAATAATTATTAACATGAAAATGATATAGAAGTAGAAATAAATATAGTGAATTAAAATCATTTTTATCTTTATTAAAAATATAAATATAAAATAATGTATTGTTTTAAAGTCATATCATAATAATTTCCTTTTCATTGATTATTTTTAAAAAATTATAAAAAAATAATATTCCAACCTATATATAACATAGTAAATAAATTATATTAAGATCAAAATTTTATTATCTATTAAGTATTATGCATTAAGTATTAAATATAGATAATATCATGTATTTTTTTATTTTTTTTTACAAAACGTAAAACCTAAATTCAAATGAAGGCAATCTAGAAACATTTACTTTCATTTCATTGCAATTCAAAATATTGGTAAACAAACCAGCCAATGCTTCAAGAATTATCATGATAAATTAAGTTAAACAACTATCATAAAAATAAAGAGGAATAAATGGTAGATTATATGGATAAATAAAATCAAATTTAATATATATTAATAATGATTTTTTTTAATTTCAATATATGAATATAAATAATATAAATAATGTTAAAGTTAAAAAAAAAAAAATTACTTATTTAGTAAGTAAAAATTTATAATCTTTTTAAAGAATTAATACCAATGAAAAGTGATTTATTTTTTATTTTTAATATTGATAGCTTTCATTGACATAAATTCCAATAAAAAGTGAAAATTTTAATATCATAGCTTTCCTTCACATAGTCCTATTAATCAATACCAATTTCCAACCAAAGTCTTTATAAAATTCAGATTATCTTGATTTAGTTTGAAAAACAATTTTATTTATTCATTTACTAAATTTCATAAAGAAAGATAGTATAACTTTATTTCTTTGTTGAATGCTATTTATTTTTCTCAATTGCGAGATGAATTTAAGAAGATAAAATTAATTGGTAAATATTCATTTTTAGTCTAAACTCTCAACAATGATACTCATGCCATAACCTTATCTCACCCACCTCGTTGGTGAATGCTATTTATTTTTCTCAATCGAGAGATGAATTTAAGAAGATAGAATTAATTTGTAAATATTCATTTGTAGTCTAAGCTCTCAACAATGATACTCATGCCATAACCTTATCTCACCCACCTCATTGTCGGCTCTGACCACTAGATAGGGCCGTAACCTTATCTCGCCACCTCACAGCGTGGCAGCGTCACCTCCATGTATGCCTTCCCACTAGCTGCACGACATCCTTTATGCAAAACACATCAACTGAGTTTTTTTAACTAGGATGAGAAATAAAGATAAATATTAGCCTAATCTTGGATCTGGAGAACAAGAAGCAATAACACTGGCTAAACAGAGATGTACGAGGAGGAGTATGCATCGCTGATTCTTGTTATGTTTCAGAATTTCTACCACAAACACTACAATGGAGGCAACATGACGAGTATAACAGGTAAAAAAAATCTAGGATTTCTGAATTAATTAATTAGTTGAATTACCAACCAACAGCTCCATTCTTTGGATAAGCTTTGCTTACAATTTAAACCAGTAATTTTTACCTCCTTTTCAGAATTGATATACTTACATATATTCATTGCTTAAGTTTCACTAAAATAAAATAAAATTCAGGATACTATGAATTACTTCGCAACCTCTATGAATTACTCGCAACCTAGGATATTCGTTGGCAACCTCTACGAATTACTTGCATTTCTAGATTCTTTTTCTAGGTTCTCTACAAGATGGTTATATTATTTTGTTAAACTAAAGTAAGAGACCTAATTTCCTTCCTTAGGTATATAACCCAATTTTGAAAAACCCTCAGAAAATTTTGACAAACCCTTTAGTGCTCTGAAAAATTTTAGCTCTGAAAATTTTATTTCTAGATTCTTCTTCTAGCTTCTTTGCAAGATCGTTGCGTTATTTTGTAAAACTAAAGTAGGAGACCTAATTTCCTTCCTTAGGTATATAACTTAGTTTTGACAAACCCTTAAGTTCTCAGAAAATTTTAACAATTCTCGAAATAGAAGTTGAAAATTTTAACAATTCCCGAAATAGAAGTTGGAGCATATTTTGCAAATTACCGAAGGAAATAATCGTGAGTTTTCGGCATGTGACAGCTGGAGCTAATAAGTTGGGCCTCTTCTTTGAATAACATTTTTTTCCATTTGTTGTTTTGAACCTCCCATGTTTTTCCTCCTAATCTCTATTTATAGAGAATGTAATTTCCTATTTAGGGTAATGTGTTTTAGTGAGTATTGTTAGTGATAAAGCTTTGTTACTTTTGCAATGTAACAAATTTTGAAATTTATGTGTGTGAAAACAAAAATACTATGTTTTTACTGTTTTGTAATAAAAGTACTTTGTACATTTTTTATTGTTTGGAATAAAAGGAAATGACAGTGCTTTCTTGAATATGATATTTGAGTTTTTTTTTTTGTTTTTCATAAGCTATAGCTGATAATCACTTATCAGTTTTTTCAAACAGAGTTTATTTTTCCTGAATCTGTATTTTCTGGGTCCTCAGTGAGCACTTAAATCCATTTTACAGATTCTTCATCTGGTATGAGAAAGAAGACAATGGCCCAAAATAAGATTTCATTGTAGTGCCATATTCCTCTTTTCTGTGGGTAAAAATATGAGTACTAGAGTGTGAAGATGAGAACTTTGCTCATCTCACAAGATTTATGGATGCTTGTTTTTGTAGGAGCCATCAAGTTGCTTATAATGCATTATCAGTTGATCAGAAGATAGAATTGAAGGAGAATAAGAAAAGTGATGCTAAGGCTTTATTTATTCTTCAAACAAGAGTTGATAGTTCAATTTTTCCAAACATTGCAGAAAGTGGAATGTCCCATGATTCTTGAGAAATCTTGGAGAAGGTATAAAAGGGCTCTCTAAAGGGAAAAGTTGTCAAACTTCAAATGATGAGAAGAGATTTTGAGTCTCTTTCTATAAAAGAAAATGAAAGTGTTGAATGTTTTATTATTAAAGTTCAAAATATTGTTAATGATATTCATGCTCATGGTGAAACTCTTGAAGATAGAAGGATTGTAGAAAAAGTGTTAAGAAGTCTTTCTAAGAAGTTTGATCATGTCACTCTTGCTATAGAAGAATCAAGGGATTTAACACAACTAACCCTTTCTCATTTGTTTGGAAGCCTTCAAGTACATGAAGATAGGTTGAAAAAAAATGAGGAACTTTTGGATCAAGCTTTCCAAAGCAAGTTGAAGGTAGTAGATGATAAGAAGAAACAATCATCCATTGTTAGAAATGATTTTTTTTCAACATCATTAAGAGGAGGTAGAGGTTGTGGAAGAATGAGAGGTAGAGGAAGAAGAATGGTAGAGATCATTTTCACGGAACCTATTGTAATAAAGATGGCCACCTTGAAAGTCATTGCTTTCAAAAGAAAAAAGATACCTCTCATTCAAATTTCAGCAAGGAAGATGGTGAAAGTTCTCAAACTTTGTTTCTCACATGTAACAAAATTGAAGCTTGTGATGATTTTACATGGTATTTGGATAGTGGTTGTTCAAATCATATGACTAGAAATGAAAAACTGTTTGTGAAGCTAGATGAGAATGTGAAAGGGACAGCTAGTTTTGGAAATAATAATGAAGGAGATGTAATGGGAAAAGGTATTGTTTCCATACGAGTTAAGAACGGAAAAATGATGTATGTTCAAGATACATTGTTTGTTCCAAACTTAAGGCACAACTTGATTAACATAGGGCAACTAAATTCTAACAATTACAAGATTGTTTTTGAAGGAAAGTATAGTAATATTTTTTACAACAATGCCCTTGTTGTTGAACATCCCATGAATGGATGTTTTTGTTAAGAATGGAATCAAATGTAGTTTTCTTGAAGGCCTTAGTCAATAATTCTTGGCTTTGTCACAAAAGGTTTGGACACCTTAATTTTGGATCTCTATCCCTTATGCAAAAGAAAAATTTAGTAAGAGGTTTTCATTCTTCCATAGAGTCCAATAATAAGATATGTGAAGGTTTTCCCATAGGGAAGCAACAAAGAGAAAATTTTCCTCATTACAAGTTTAGATCATATGAGCCATTGGCTTTAGTACATTCGGATATTTGTGGCCCTATGAAAACCTTGTCACTTGGAAACAACAAGTATCTTCTTCTATTTGTAAATGATTATTCAAGAATGTCTTGGGTTTATTTCATAAGTGAGAAATCTAAAGATTTTAGTTGTTTTCAAAAGTTTAAAGTTCGTGTTGAGAAGGAATGAGGATATTATTTGAAATTCTTGAGAATTGATCAAGGTGGAGAGTTCACCTCCAACGAATTTAAGGAATTTTAGATCTCACCTAGCATTAAGAAGGAGTTAACTACTACTTAGATTCCTCAACAAAATGGAGTAGCAGATAGGAAAAACAAAACAATGGTAGAAATGGAAAGATGTATGTTGAGAGAAATGTGTTTGCCAAACATGTATATGGCAGATGCAATCCATTCAGCCATATATATTCTCAACAGAAGTTCTACAATGATGGCAAAATATTCTACTCCTTGTGAAGGTTGGTTTTATAGAAAGCCTAATTTTTCTCATTTAAAAATATTTGGGTCTACATGCTTTGTTTATACTCCTAGTCAACAGAGGGAGAAGTTAGATGGAAAATTTGTAAGATGTGTTTTCATTGGATATTCAGAAGAAAGTAAGGCTTATATATGTCATGATCCACTTACCAATAAGATTTATGTTAGTAGAGATGTGATCTTTGATGAAGGGGAAGTTTATTTCAAGAACGAAGGAGAAGTTAAAGTGATGAATCCACATATTGAAGGCTTAATTTTTTATAATAATGATGAGTCTTTGCATCCCTCTACAACAAGATA
>ML825523.1:46897-65283 GCA_009831015.1 Picea engelmannii | reverse complement strand
TAGAGAGAAGAAAGTTTCAGGAACACCACAAGAAAATGGTGTGTCAAAAAGGATGAACAAGACAATCATGGAGCGTGTAAGGAGTATGAGATTGCATGTTGGTTTGCCCTTACAGTTCTGGCTAGATCTGTAGATAATTTTGTTTACTTAATAAACAGAGGACCTTCAATCTCTTTGGATGGTATAATTTCAGAGGAGGCATGGACAGGTAAAAAGGTAAACTATTCTTTTTTAAAGACTTCCGGTGTGAAGCATTTGTCCATATTGATAAAGAAAATAGAACAAAGCTTGAGGAAAAATCCAAGAAGTGTACCTTTATTGGATACGGTGTTGAAGATTTTGGTTATAACTTATGGGATTACGAAAGTCACAAGATCATTAGGAGTAGAGATGTCATATTCAATGGGAAGGTCATGTACACAGATCAGTTGCAGGGAAAGAAACAGGAAAAAGAAAAACTAGAATACACAGTGCTTGATGAGATCACTGAAAAAAAAATTCCAAAGGTACCAAAAAATCAAAATGTAAAACAACAGGACCAACATGTACCTCAAACTCCTACCAGTGTTGTTAGAAGATCTACCAGGTTAAGTAGACCCTCTGAACAATACTCTCCTTCATTGTATTTTTTATTGTTGACTGATTTTGGTGAACCAGAATGTTATGAAGAGGAAATGCAAGTAGACACTAAAAAGAAGTGGGAGCAAGGTATGAAAAAGGAAATGGATTCCCTGGTAAATAACCAGACTTGGGATTTGGTTCAGTTTTCTGCAGGAAAAAGAGCATTGCACAATAAATGGGTTTACAAGTTGAAGGAATAAGATGGAGGAAAAAAGTGGTACAAGGCTAGAATTGTTGTAAAGGGGTTTGCACAAAATAAAGGTATATATTCTGATGAAACATTTTCTCTTGTTGTTAAAATGACTTCAATTAGGACTATTTTAAGTCTTGTGGCAGTAGAAGATTTACATCTTGAACAGTTAGATGTAAAAACAACTTTTCTCCATGGAGATTTGGAGGAAGAGATTTATATGCAGTAGCCACATGGGTACGAGGTCAAAGGGAGGGAAAATTTGGTATGCATGTTGAAGAAGAGCTTGTATGGCCTAAAGCAAGCTCCAAGGCAGTGGTATTTGAATTTTGGCAGGTTTATGACAGAACAAAGTTATAGTAGATGTCATTTTGATCACTATGTTTATTTTAAAAATCTAGAAAATGGAAGTTATATTATCTTTCTATTGTATGTAGATGACATGCTTGTTGCAGGGTATGATGTGCAGGACATAAATGTGCTCAATTAGAAATTAACTAATTCATTTGTGGTGAAGGATTTGGGTGCTGCAAAGAAAATCCTTGGTATGAGAATAATAAGAGATAGGAAAAATTGCAATTTGACATTGTCTCGGGGTGAGTACATAGAGAAGGTGTTGGAGAGGTTTAGAATGCATAATGCAAAACCAGTTAGTACACCTTTGGGCAACCATTTCAAATTAACCAAATAAATGTGTCCCAAGACACAGGAGGAGATAGAATACATGTCCAGGGTCCCTTATTCATCAACAGTTGGTAGCTTCATGTATGCAATGGTTTGCACAAGACCAGATATTGCACATACAATGGGATTTGTGAGTAGGTATATGGACAATCCAGGTAAAGAACATTGGGAGGCAGTAAAGTGGATTCTCATGTATTTGAAAGGTAGTGCTACTCATGCATTGTGTTTTGGAGGTCCAGACACTGTTCTACAAGAATATGTTGATTCAGATATGGCAGGTGATAAAGATAGCAGGAGGAGCACCACAGGGTATGTTTTTACTATAGGTGGAACAACAGTAAGTTGGATTTCAAAACTGCAAAAGGTTGTTACACTTTCAACAACAAAGACAAAGTATGTTGTTGCTATAGAGGCTAGTAAAGAGATGATTTGGTTACAGAGGTTTATGGAGGAATTGGGAAAGAAGCAAGAGAATAACAGGTTGTACTGTGACAACAACAATGTCATTCATCTTGTAAATAACTCAACCTTCCATTCGAAGACTAAGCATATACATCTTAGGCACCATTTCATACGATCCATCTTGGAAGATGCATATTTGAAGTTGGAAAAGATACACAATAGCCATAATCCTGCAGACATGTTAACAAAGGGAGTAACCAGGGAGAAACTGAGTTCATGCTCAGTTTCAATTGGTCTTCAAGCTTGAAGGTGAAGATGAGAAATTTTCCAGGTCCAAGGTGGAGTATAGTCCAACATGCACAACAACAATGGAGTTGTTGTGATTAGTCTCCAAGTGGGAGATTGTTGGTTGTGGAGCCTGACTATCTTCCTGTTTCATAGGTCTTTGTGTTCAGCCATGTTTATACCCCATGAAGACTGTACACCCCTCCACACGGGGGGGGGGTTGCAGGGGGGGATTCCCCCCCTGCGAGATCTGGGGTCTCATCCCCCAGGCTAGGGGGTCCGGGGGCAAGCGGGCCCCCATAAGAAAAATTGCCTTGTAAATGTATATTGTAATTTCATAGTAAATCTAGACCGTTTATTGTAAGGTCACAGATCTCACGGTAGAATTTATGTTAAGGTTTTTTGCCCTAGATGGAAACCCTCTTTTATGAGGGAATTGTATTGCGGCTATGTATCATTGTGAATATTGTATTCTTGGAGAGGATACTGTGAGAGAAAGCAGAGGAAGTTATAACGGGTGTATTGTAGGTTGTATCCCTTCATTTGTTGGATAACAAAAAGGAAGGTCCTGACAATTTCTTTGGTGGACATAGCCCACACTGGGTCAACCACATATATCTATGTATCTATTGTATTGTGTATCTTCTGTGTTTTATTTCCGATTTTTTATTTTATTTTATAGCTCCGCAATCCTATTTTTCTAACACCATGGTGATATATTTAGATCTGAAAATGACGTTCCAATATATATGGTCACCAAGTGTGCACCGCATGGAGAATGGCCATCATTTCCTTTTCATATGTAGATTTTCCCAAACTGCGGCCACTCAAAGCCTAGCTAGTGAAAGCAAGAGATCTACCTTCTTGTGTTAGAACTACGCCAACACTAATGATTGAAGCATAAGATTCCACAACAAAAGTTTTGTTGAAATCAGGGGTTGCTAAGATGGGGGTAGTGCACATGGACTGCATTAAATGTGTGAAGGCATGCTTTGTTGCATGTTTCCAATTAAATGCATTCTTCTTAAGAAGGTTTGTCAATGGTTGGACAATTTTTCCATAACGGTGGACAAATTTCCGGTAATATATTGTGAGGCCTAGGAAACCCCGAAGATGTTTCAAGGTCATGGGTTTCAGTCAATCCTGCATGGCTTGAATCTTTTTGGGGTCCACTCTTACCCCCTCACGGCCACAATAAGTCCCAATTATTCGTCCTCACTCACCCCAAAAGAACACTTGGTATTTTTGAAAAACAATTGATTGTCATGTAACAATTGGAGTACTTTTTCCACATGGTGTAGATGGGCATCCCAAGTGCAGTTGTAAATGAGGATGTCGTCAAAGAAAACTAGAATAAACTTCTGAAGGTAGGGCTTAAATATTTATTCATGAGACTTTGGAAGGTAGATGGGGCATTGCAAAGTCCAAAAGGCACTACCAAGAATTCATAATGTCCTTCATGAGTTTTGAAAGTTGTCTTCGGAATATCTGCTTCATTCATCCGAATATTGTGATAGCCTGAGCGAAAATCTAATTTTGTGAAGAGACAAGCACCCTGGAGTTCATCCAACATATCATCAATGACATGAATGGGAAACATATCCTTAATGGTCAATTTATTAAAAGCATGAAAATCTGGACACATGCGCCAATAACCTTCTTTTCTTAAGACCATCACAACAAGGGATGCATATGGGTTGGTACTTGGGAAAATTACACCGGCCTCCAATGATTCCTGCACTATTTTTTCTATTTCATTTTTTTGAGCAAATGGATACCGATAGGGGCGTACATTGGGGGGCTGAGTCTGTGGGTGTCTCAAAGACCCTGTGGTGCTTTTCTAAGACCAATTGCAGATCAGGATGTACTGTTGGGGATGATTGATCGTGTACTTGGATGGAATTAATTTTAGCAATAACACCATGGTGGCCTTCCTTTAGAAGTTTCTCCATCCGATGAGAACTGATAATTTATGAGGAGCCAACTTGTAGACCTTGGAGGGTATAGGTGTGAGAATATTGAGTAAAGCTCATATATAACTCTTGATAATCCATGGTAATCGGTCCCAAGGTGCAAATCCATTCAACTCCCAAGGCAATATCACAAACACCCATGGAAATGGAAAACATGTGAGTTTTTAGGTTATAATTGCTCATTTGGAGTTTGGAATTCTCACAACGGCCCCCAAATTTCATTGTACCACCATTAGTTATGAGAATTTGAAAATTAGAAACTAGTCTAACAAAGAAATTAACATCCTCAACGACCCTACGATGAACAAAATTATGGGTGCTACTGCTATCAATCAACACCACGACCGACCTGTGTTTGATGTAGACCTTGATTTTGAATGTCTGTGGAGCATAAATACCTGTTATGGCATGGAGAGATATGATAGGTTCCTCCAGTTCCACAGGAGGTGTGATTGAATCTAGGATGGGGGGGGAGTTGGTTGTGTGTCCTCGGAGTCTAGGGCCTCATCTAACAGTCTGTCCTCGGAGTCTAGGCCCTCATCTAACAGTCTGTCCTCAGAGGAGGTGGGAGTTGGCCCATAAATCTGTAAGAACTTTTGTTCACAACATTTATGGCCTAGCAAATACTTTTCATCATAGTAATGGAAAAGTACTTGCTTTCGACGTTTATCCATTTCTATTGGAGATACCTTTTGGACCTTCAAAGTTTGTGTCGGAGCAGGGGTAGCCCCTGGAAGAGGGAATGTGGGAACTGCATAATGAAGGGGATGTGCATGAAGAATGGTCTCAACCTCCAATGCTAATTTGCATGCCTGCAACTAGGTAACAAGATGGTGCATGCAAACATGAGCTCGAATGGCGTCCTTTAAGCCACCGAGGAAACATTCAATATAGAAATCATAAAAAAAGCCCTCAATTCTGATAGCCAAATGTTCAAATGTGGTGATGAAGTCTGCTACTGACCCTGTTTGTCTCATCTTGGTGAGTCATCCCCAAAAATGAGATTCCCTATCAAAATGAGCACAAACTGCTTTGGTGAACATGGTCCAATTTGGTTGTCCTGGATAACATTCCTTATGTCATTGCCACCATTGCCATCATTCTTGATCCAAGTAAAGAACCCCCACATGGAGATTGGCCTCATCATCCTGAATATCATGGAGGGAGAAGTAGTGTTCCATTTGGGATACCCACCCGGTCGGGTCTGATCCATCAAATTTATGAATCTCAACTTTGGGCACCTTATTACAGGAATTTGGAGAACCCCAAGGGGAGTGAGAAAGATGACTATCCTCATAATGGGAAGAATGAGTAGCCTCAAAGTGGTACTCATGGTGCTTACCCTTGATGTGTGTCACAAAGTCTTGCAGTTGTTGGGTGAGGGAGCTCAGGCTCTTAGTTATCTGGTCCATTTCCTCAGACATTTATGTTGTCTTAGTGTCCAACTCTTCCAGTTTTTGAGCACGGGTGGTAGGGGTTGTTGTGGAGGCTTAGGTAGAATGAGACCTCAACGATCAACACAAGATAAGGAGTCTGTTAGGATAGGTGGCAAAAAAGGGTGTTGGGAAGGGGGGTCGGGTCCGTGGAAAAAATAGGCTTAAAAATGAGAGATTCCACGACAATCAAGACAAAGAGAGGAATACAATGGGAGAGGTCCCAAATGAGGGTGTTGGGAAGGGGGGTCGGGTCCACGAAAAAATAGGCTTAAAAGAGATAGGTACCACTGCAATCATGGCAAATAAAGTAATATGATGGTAGAGGTCCCAAATAAGGGTGTCGATGGGACCACTATATTCGTTTTTTTAGTCCTGCCGAGCTATACTCCGATCTGAATAATATTGCAGTGTCAAAATGCCCAAATTCTTAACAACAAAAAAATGTGTAGTAATTTTGAACCCGAAAGCAGGAGGCAAGGTTACACGACAATAGAGATTGCTTGCTCTTGTTATGTTTCTTTCCCAAGGGGAAGGGTTTTCAGGGTTCTTATAGACAAGGGTTTTCCCTGTGTTATAGCTCTCTGATATACATGCGGGGTCTCGACCCAATATCTCAGGGCACCAACTAAAGAGGCTCGATCATACCCTTATTCGTACTACTCGATTACACAGGTACTAGAGAGTATCTTCCTGAGTGTTGTTCTCAATGGCACTATAACAGTTAGGCAACCAATCATTTGATTTGGGGATGGTTTCAGGATATCCTCGAGGTCTTCCAATATACTAGAGGTAAGAGGAAGAGAAAATCAATGTACATGTGTTGTATGATATGCTGCCACTAAAAGGGGTGTCAACATGGTTTACAAGGGTGTCCAGCAATCTAAGCTTAAAAACTTATTGTATTCCCTACATGTACGCTTCCCCGACCATGGATTTATGCATTGAACAACATATCTTTGTAGTTTAAAGATGTCGGAACACGTATCTAGCCTACAAATTTCTAAAACAAAATTGGGTGTGTGTTGACCTGGGAAAGAGATATGATACCACTTGCAATATGCTTAACCTAAAAAAGGTAACACAAGAAGCAAATATACCCCAAGAATAACAAGAACATTCAATAAAGAGCATAAATATAGTATTGATAGCACCAAGAAAGCTTTGTTCACTTGCCTCTTCGAGGGGGAAACCTCCAAAATGAGCAGAGCTCTCTTACAATAACACTCAAGACAAGCTTTCTCATACCTCCTACTCTTATTTATACTAATTCTATCTTTTAAAGAATAGTATAGAGGAAGATCTTTCTAGAAGCAAAAGCTTCTATTAGGTCTTCTTACATTGACTTGTTCACATTTATTTAATAGGCCTCATTAACTAATCTCGACCTTTAGTAGATGGAAAATATATCATGCTAACTAACGACCAACTAAGAGAACTAAGAGGGGTTAGGGTCAGATCCTAACAATATCACAAATTCATTGACCAAACAAGAAGATGTAATGCGACTATATGCTCTTTTATTAAGGTCAACTATTCATTTCTCAATGGTGCGGTGAGATGACAGTTCAAGCCAATGCATAAGCAATCAACCAGCCCTCAAAACAAAATCCCCTTCATGGCAAAAGATAGAGCAATAAAAATTGCAATCAAATAGGATCAACAATACATGAAATAACATTTAACCTATCAAGAGGACAACTTGTAAAATTTCTTGCAAAATGAGGAATGAACAAAAGAATGAGATCGAAATGAAAGCATAAGCATGTATAAGAAGATGATTAGATTGGAGTGGAAATTTTTCATAAGATCAACCTTTAATCTACCTACACCACCTACTCATGGCATCAATAATCATTAAAATAATGAAACCAAAAAGAATGACAGAATGATCAAACCTTATATTCAATGGGCCAATTAGTATCGTAAATATTCCTAAGAGCCTCAATGGAATGCTACCGAGGTTTGCTAGACAAGGAGTAATGATGCATTATAGAGGTCATCCTATGATACTTATACTTGACCTTAGGATGCCTTATTATCATGATCACACTATAATACCAACCTTATATTGTTTTTTCTCAGCCATAACATGTATTGATATCTTTTGTTTTGACTCAATTGTGGCAACTCTTTGATCTGCTTTGAGAAAATTTGCTCGTTCATGAACACCAATTCAAACCAAGGTACAAGATAAAGAATGAAGTCATCATAGGAAATTAGAAGTTAAACATCAATCAAACGTTAACTCAAAAGAGTCAATAAACATGATCAATGGGTAAAAGAGTTTCAAAGGAATATTTACAAGGAGCATATCAAAGGATAGAAGGAGCATTGAAGAACATAAAAAATGTACAACAACAAAGAGATCTTGAGAAAAAATAAGAAATCCAAACCCCTAACCCCCTATGTAGTCAAATAATATACAATGGGCTCATAGTAGTAGTAGATTAGGAATTAGAGATAAAAAAAAATTGGCAGGGGGTTGGCTTTCATTTTGCTTATAAAAGAAAAATAAAAGGGGGGATGTTGTGGCCACAACATGAACCAAGAAAACCAAGATAGTTGAACGCTTAATGAAAGCCTATTTTTTTTTGTAAAAAATGAATGTATCATGAGATTTGAAATCCTTCAATTCTCATTGAAAGGAGAATCACATGATTTATACTTGTGCAAAGCCCACCACAAGATCCCCAAATCTTGTTTTACTATGGAAGAAACTACCATTGTAACCTTAGCAGGATCTTCCCTCGTTTTAGTGATGGAAGAGGTACACCACAAGGGAGGCTTCCTTGGTGACCTCAAGAGATCAAATAACAACTTTAGTAGCCAAGCCTACTTCCCCCTATCTTGATCACCAATTTGTTGGTCTAGGTATAGGAAAGAGAAGAGGTTGAAGGTGATTTTTGTACCTTCCTAGAACAAGAACACTTTGCAGCATATATATAACAATTACCAAGATAAAGTATGCAAAATTAACCTCTTTAGACACTAGACAAGATGAATTGCAATGAAATTTACAAATTTGCAGCAACAAAACAATTATATGAGAACAATACATGATTTGTAATAACAACAATAATTAGTGCTAAAAAATGCCACAATTGACCATGAAAAGTAAGCATATAACCAATAGAGTCTTATCCAATTGTTAGAGGAAAATTTTGAGTGAGTTAAGCCACCTTTAAATGAGTGTATGTGAAAAATAAATGTAGTTTTATATGGTTCTAGCAAACGTTTATAACAACAACAAGTAATATTATAAGTTTCCTACAATTAGATTTAGTAGGGTTAGTAGAATACTTTAGAGGTTTAAGAGAGAGATTTTACCAATCACTTTCACCACAGGAGTTGCTTCTAGATCAATGCCTTTCTAGGGTTATGGAGTCTCAAATGCATCCAAGCTTGAAGGTTGATCTACTTGAAACCAAGAGGTAGGATCTAAACCCTAAGGTGCAAGCACATTTGGGCCTTAGGGTTTAGATCTTGAGGAGAAGGAAGTCTAGGGTGCAAGCACTTTTGGCCCTAGATATCATTTCTCCATTCTTATATCTTCAACTAGGTCAAAGATCAATTATCTAGGGATATAATCCTAAAGTGCTAGCACTTTAGGGCTTTAGGGTTCCAACCCTAGCAAGGACAATTAACCAATTTTAGACAAATAAGACCTTGTGAGAGGAAGAAGCACTTTTGTTCCTCTCTCAGGGTTTCAATAAGCAAGACTTCTTGCAACAAAATAGCAAATTCACCATAAACATCAATAGCATAACAAATAATTGCATAAATTTACTTAGTTCATCCCCAAAACCAAGAGCATTTAACCCTAACTACAGAAATATCCATCTAAAATCATCCAACCATCCACAAGATATCCATTCCAAGCACATCGTAGGAGAGAGAAAGACCAATAACCCCTTAGGGGTCGAAAATTTCAGAAGTAGCTCTCACAATGGTGAGCAAAAGATGATGATGAAATGAAAGTGAGCTACCATAACATATTTTTCCACATAATATGTCAACAACAAAATAGAAGTGGGTCTGACCCCTCATTTAACCTTTAAAAAGTATAATAAATAAAAAATACACGATAATGAGCCACATGTGTGAGACATCAAGCCTCCTTAGGCAAGAAGGGGGCATCAATCTGGAGCAAGGTGGGAGCAAGTGATGTCTCTCCTCACTAAAAGTCATGCCATGCATCATCAGTACCCCAAGAAATCATCAAATCCTAGCTACGTCAAGCTCTAGAAGGTGACATCATCACCAAAATAGGGCTAGTGTCCAAGATCCAAGTGTTGTGTTCAGGCCCTGGGGATATGCATCTCATCTCTGCAATGTCTTTGACTATTTGTTGTTGCAACGTCCCTAATCCCGGTGAAAAATAACCTCTGGGGTACTTTGCCCAGCCTATGGACTTCCAACCCATATGTGTGCCATCATGACTGAATATGCTCAAACTATGCCCATATGTATATCATCCAAGGTTCCAACGTTGAGAGAGTTGATGTCTAATGGTGGTGAGTCACTAGGTGACCCACATCTCTCCATCACATGTGCCAAGGTCCTGCAATAAAGTCACAATGTCCTGGGTACAAGACCAGGACGTCCCTCAAAGAACCATGTCAGGGCCATCCAAGACAAAACAAAGTATAAGACAAGGTTATCCAAAGTTCATAATAAATATCAGTCCTTAAGGCATGCAGAGTAAGATGTAATTTAAGATATAAGCCATGCAAACAATTCACCTTAGTATCCCCTTCAAGCATCACACCAGCCCAAAACCCCATTTGAGTTGCCAAGTTTAAGTATGGGAGGGCCTTCATCCAACCCTATTAAGTGTGACATCTAGAAAGGAAATAACATAACCCAGGTTGAGGGATAGGTCCTAAGGGCAGCAAGAAATAAAGAAACTCTTCAAGATTAAGTGTGGAAGTGATATGGCTTTATGGCTTACTTCATGGCTTATGGTGTCATTTAATCCATTTCTATGAGCGCCTTTGTGGAGGGTGTGCTTGCTCTTGAGTTACAACGTTCTTAGGCATTATTTTTCCAAACCCCTTTGTTATCCATCTTACTAGTCCGCTTATCATATTTACAAGTCCCCTTTTATAATGTTTCAAGCTATAACATTGTTATTTATGACCGGGGTGAGCACTGAAAGGGTAGACCTCAAGTTTGGAATGGATTTTGGGACTCCTTTGCTATCATTTCTTTCTTCTTTAACATCATTTTCTTATTCTTTTAGTAGCAACTATAATCAACCTCTAGGCCTTCAACCCCTCTTCTCATGAGAGAATGGACCATGACCCATTATCGAAGTTTAGTACACTATGAGAGGCTCCAGGATGGGAAGTGTTAACTTTGGTGGGGAGCAAAACATTACCCTTGTGAGGGCCCCCCAATAGTACCCCTTTTCCCTGGGCGGTGAAAAATTGAGACTAGGGCATAGAAGTTAACCACCAAGGTGAAATAAGGCAATCAACATAATTTCCCAAGCTAATGATCCATTATCCAACTTCAACCAAAGATCCTCATCCACATGCCCAACAAATTAAGCACAACACTTTGCATGAAATAAGGACTAACATACCTAATGGTGATGATGGCTTACCATCTCCCACACTTTGGGTTGCTTGGATGCGATGAGTCTTGGTTGACCTATAGTTGTAAAGGTGAATGAGGGGCGATTGTTGGGTTGGAATCTATGTACATGCTGATCATCATCATGGTCGAGATCATGTTCTCCATTGCATGCCATGATACATGATGTCCTCTAGTTACCCCTAGCCATGGGGGGTTAACATATGGCTCTAACATGGGGACATGTGCTCACTGTAGAGTGCATGCGAACCTCAACATCTCTGGTTGTCCAAGAATTACAATCCTGTGCCCACTTCAAATGAACAAACTGTTGGCAAATATTTAACAGACAGCGAGTGCTTGTCATTGATGGCAAGTTTGTATCAGACAGGAAGTTTGTAACAGACAAGCAAACAGAAGAATGGCAGAAAGGAACAGACGGGCATCAATGAAGATGGCATGAGTACAAAAAGAATGTACAGAGGAGTGTTGGACATGTCAAAGCTTATTAACATCAGGAATCCCGATTTTGCGATATGAAAAATCGCGACTTAATCGCAGCCATTGAATCAAGATTGAACCTGGACCGTTGATTACAGCCCGTGTCGGAATTTCGTTGATCGAGTGTTGAACATGTCAAAGGTTATTAACATCAGGAATCCGATTTCGTGATATGCAAAATCGCGACTTGATCGCAGTCGTTGAGTCGAGATCATATATGGACCGTTGATCCAACTCCTTACCGGAGTTTCGCGAATCGCAACATGGAAAGGCAAGAACACAATGCAACGAGAATTCCGAAATCGTGATTTGATCGCAGCCTTTGAATCAAGATTGAATCTGGACCGTTGATCCAACTCCTTATCGAAGTTTCGCGAATCGCAACATGGAGAGGAAAGAAACAAATGCAACAAGATTTCCGAAATCGCAATATGCGATATCACGATTCAATCGCAGCCGTTGAGTCAAGATCATATCTGGACCGTTGATCCAACTCCTTATCGGAGTTTCGTGAATCGCAACATCAAGAGGAAAAGAAACAAATGCAACAAGAATTCTGAAATCGCGATATGCGATATCGCGATTCAATCGTAGCCATTGAGTCAAGATCATATCTGGACCGTTGATCCAACTCCTTATCGGAGTTTCGTGAATCGCAACATCAAGAGGAAAAGAAACAAATGCAACAAGATTTTCGAAATCGCGATATGTAATATCGCGATTCAATCACAGCCGTCAAGTCAAGATTAGACCTGGACCATTGATCTAACCCCATATCGGAGTTTCGCAAATCACGACATGGAGAGGCAAAAGAAACAACGCAACATGAATTACGAAATCGCGATATGCGAAATCGTGATGTAATTGCATCCGTCAGATCAAGATGTGATCTGGACTGTTGATCCGACTTCTTTACAGAGTTTCGTGGATCGGGAATTTAAAGTGACAAAAACATTGAACGTCCAGAGTGTCGAAATCACGATGTGTGAAATCCCCACTGAATCTGAACCGTCAGATCTAGATATGATCTGGACCGTTGATCTGAATTCTTTACGGAATTTCGTGGATCGGGATTTGTAAGTGAAAAGAACATTGAACATCAGGAATGTCAAATTCGCGATATGCGAAACCGTGAAATGATCTGAACGGTCAGATCAAGTGTTGATCGGAGGGTTACTGTTCTCTTTCACAGTTAACTCCTCAGTTTCGAATCCGTTAGCGAAACTGACTCATGATTGCCGATCAGTTGGCGTTTCAGTTGCTCTGATAGGTGTCTTCCTTTTGCCTAAGGAGATGGGAAGTTGAACCGCTGAGGGTGTGTGTATAAACGAAAATGAGACAGATTGTATGTTGTTTGTTGTTCTGTGTGAAAAACGAATGAAACTATAAGAAAGGAAAAATTATAGAATGTGCTGTGTGAGATTGAAAATAAGCACGGTGTGAGATGAAACTCAGAGAAGAGTATCAGATGATGAAGAGAAGCAGAAGCAGAGCAGAATGACAGAACAAGTTGATGCAGAGCAGACCTGTTGAACAGACAAAGGATGAGAAAAATAGCAGAACAGTTAGTAGAAGACCAGATTTATAGAACAAAGAAAGAGTGGTAAGAATTGATTTATCTGCATAGTTGATTGTTTATTTATTCATACATATTTCAGGGTGGTTGGGAGGTGCTCGGGAGGACTGTTGTCCTTAGAGGTTCAAGTGGAAGCTTGAACATAGGAAGTTGTAGCTTCCATCTGGTTGCAGCTAGAGAAATTAGGGTGGTAGGGTGGTGCAAGGGAGAACAAGTGTTCTCTGTTATGTAGGTTGGAGCCTGTGTAATTGGAAGTTGGTGCTTCCATCCAATTGGTGCTGGAACACTAAGGGGGTTGGTGCTTCCTTCTAGTGGGTGCTAGAAAAACTAGAGAGTTGGTGCTCTCAAACAAGTTGCAACTTGTAAAACAGAGGTAGCAACCTCACATTGAGTTGGTGCTCAATTATAAATGATGTATAGAACTTAAAAGACTACCTATCATTTTGAAGAAGAAGAGGTTTTCTCCCTTTATGGGTTTCCTCGTGAAAAATCTGTCTCTATGTGTGACTGATGCCCTTTACTTTTATTGTCCATATGCTGTATATTGTTGATGATCACATGAAGAAAGATTGATAATGTTTTAATAGACTCAAGATTGTTTAAGCTCAAAAACAACTGATTCACCCCCCCTCTCAGTTGTTTTAGTAATTCCAACACAAACCCTTTAGAAGTATCTTTGGTTGGGTGTGATCCATTGCCGTTAGAGATAAATCCAAAACTATGATGAAAATAAATAAAAAATCACTAAGATACAAAGTGATAACGCAATAATATATAATGACTAAGTGCAATTTCCTAACATGTTTTAATTATGTACAAATGAGTATGCAATATGTATAAGAAGATGTAAGACTATACTAGGATGAATGCATGATGCAACATATATACAAATGCAATGCAGGATGTGAATGCCTACCTACACCAATCTATGCTAGTTTCAGGCAGTCAAGTCTCTTCCCCATGATGGGGTTTGAGAAGGGATCCACTAATGGGTAGTGGGAATCTTCTTCCCTGCAACGTGCATAAGTAGTAGAAATCGTTGACATAATTCTCTTCAATTCTGTAAGGGCAAAGCAAAAATTTTCCAAACTCCTTATGTGTATCAGGTTGGCCCTTCCTCGTGTCCCACTCTAAGACTGACTCTCATTGTTTGTAACACCCTTCTTTGAGATCTATTGTTTCTCAAATTTCCCTGGTATATTGCTTCGAGGGAAGGGGTGGGATTTGTTGTAAGAATACCATCTTGGATCGGTCTAATCAACATTTATTTATCACCCTTTTTCATCATTGTGAAAGAGAAAACTTCTTTGTCTTTGTGCATGTCTAGTTTTTGGTGGTAATCTTCCCTTTTAGGCTACACTATATCAGCAAAATATTCTTCTTGAGTGAAAGGGAGGCCATCTAAGAAAAATTATGGAGGAGATTCCTTATACTTCTTAGGGAAATCCACTAAGGGATCCTGAATTTTAGGGTCAAGGTCAATTTCTTCAACATGATCCCTTGTCATTGGTAAGTTGGCTAGGTGAGCATTGGTTTCATCATTCACGAGTATAATAGCGTAAGTAAAATCCATCTGTAAAGTACCACCCAACATTGCAACAAACTTTCCAGACAAGAGCATGTCAATTTTCACATGCAACTCTATGTGACTAATTTCATATTTGAAAATTTCTTCGTAGTGATCTAATAATAAAACCCTAGTTGTTATCAGTGAACAAATTTACACTAAATTTATTGACTGAAAACATATGCAGTGGAAACACAAAGATCATAGATGAATCATCAATACACATGAGACATAATTTCGGTTTTGTAATCTTGTTATCATCAGAAATCCTAAAATCCCTAGGTCAAAACCAACCCTCCCAACCAATACAATATCACCAAAATCTGAGGACAACCTTTTCATCCGAACTCACCATAATTGAGAACAACCTTGCTTCCCAATGACCATACAAATTAGAAAATCAAACCTCAACAATATTTGGAAATCTCCTCTACACATGAATCTGTTGTAGACCACTTGTATCGTATGTTGACGTCACCTGTCAACCTGTATGGATCTGTACCTACCCATAAACTTCAAATACGTGATTCACCAACTGGAAACCCATGTACATACATGGTTTTCCCTCCTGCAAACTGTGTATACCTTGTATGTGATTCATTTGTTTGCAACCTGCGTATATACGAGATTCATCCTCTTGGAAAATGCGTATGGTATGAAAAAAATTCTCTCCACACATGCGACCTTCTTCACTTCTCTATCTTGGGCCAGATTCGCCACCTTGCTAACTGCTTCTTTTTTGAGATCACAAATCCTCCTAGCACAAGTGCAGACTCACTTATGCTAGCTCCATCATGTCTCCACACACTCTACATGATCTCCACAATATGAAATATCACAATGACCTCTCTCATTTAAATACAATCCTTAGGGGTCACCAAAGAAGGCCCTCCACAAGTCAACATCAAATTAGGATTTCCTTGTGGGTGTGAAGCCCCAACATAAGTCCACAAAGCCCATCACTAAACCCATGAATCCCCCACTCAAATCCAAGGGGGTTTTCACCAAACCGAAAGTGTGATGTGGTGCCCACGACAATTCCCACATGCCCAACACCTAGGGTCATGTGAGAATACCTCCCCGAAGCTAAAAACAAATCAACACTCCCTCTTAGAGAGGAAGGTATTCTCACCACACTCCATAAGTGGGAATGCCTCTTGATTTTACTAAATCATTAACACTCCCTCTTAGCGAGGGAGGCATTCCATCATCCATCATCACTTGGAAGTATCTTTGTCTGCCATACTCTATCATCTACCACAAATGCTCTCCAATCTATCTAATCAGATGCTCCCTCTGTCAATGAAGCAAATCCTACTCTCCAGTCTTCCTAACTGGTTGCATCCTTGGTCACTGAAGCAAATATTATTGTCTGACATGATCCTATCCTAGAAGACACCGTGCTCCTAGAAGCCTCCTATCTTTGAACCTCCTATATGGCCATCTCAACCCATCACACCTATCTGACAGTCTTGGAAGATGCCTCTCTCCCATATGGACATGAAGGTTGGCTCCCACTGAGCAACTGACTCTCCCTATAAGCCACCTTACTCTCTCTGAAGTCAGACTCCCTCTCATCCTCCTGACTCCCTCTGAAGTCCGACTCCCTCTAAGCCTCATGACCCCCTTTGAGTCTTTGAAATCCCTCTAAGTCCACATAACCTTCAGAGCTACCTACTCCATGTCCACTGTCTTCTACACAGTCCTGAGAGGCTGCTCCTCCCTACTATATTCTGAGGGTTGATTCCCTCTAAACTCTAGCTCCTTATTAGTTGGTACTACTAGTGGGGCCACCTGCCGCACCACTCATGGAGCTACCTGCTCCCTCTATACCTGTGTTGCCAGTAGAGCCACCTACCTCACCACTGGTGAAGCTACGTGCTCCTCCTCATCTATCTCTTTTCTCTTGCTCGTCACAACATGCATAGACTGACCCTATCTAACTCCAAGAACCAAAGTTGATTTGAACCTATTCCTATAGGCATAAACAACACCTATCTAACTCAAAATAAAATATGATACCCCGTTCTCTCAATCTTTGAGACTGAGAGAACACTCCTCCTGAGTTCTAGCACCCATAACACATTTGACACCCTCAACACTTCTTCTAACTCTGATTGGAATGATACTATACCGAATATGTCGGAAAGTTGGTTTGGACAGTTGGTTGTGATTGATATCAACCATTGGAGAGTGATCTTAGAGATTGATGTCAACCCTTGGAGAAGTCTAGAAGCCCCAGAGATGTGGACGAGATCGTTGGACAATTGGTTATCATCTGTATGATTGATATTGATGATGAGTTAGTTGGGTACATTTGATGTAGTCTACATGTAGCCCCAAAGGTGTGGTTATGGGACCCGAAGTTGATTTAGGAATAATGACATGAAGGACAGTGAAATTGTAGGTAAGACTATCATGGATGGATAGTACACATCATGTCGTTTCCGGTGATATTTGGAATGCCATGTGGTTCCTCACGGTTAGGGAGATATGGCCTTGTGAAGTTGGAAGCCCCAAAGAATGGGTAAGAAGCTCTAGTTGGTTACAAGTCAATGAGTAAAATGGGAAAAGTGGTTGTAACAAGAAAGTCAAGGAGCTCTAAGATTAAGGAAAGAGGTTACCTAGCAAAAGTATAAGTAACACTCAAGGAGTCATTCACAAGTACACTTTCACACACCTATTCATTGATAATCTATCTTGTGATCTAGTGAATTGTTATGGTCTATTTTGGTATCTTGGTGAATGTGACGACAAGTCTGAGGCAACGAAGAAGGTGCAGGAAAAGTGTGAAAGTTTCGGAGCTACAAAAGGCAAGGGTTTTTGAAAAACCCTAATTACTGAGATCCTCGCGAGTTGCACAATACTTGTCTAGCGAGGCATCCTTGCGGGTCAACTAGTGTTTGTCTAGTGAGGCACTTGCAGATTTGGGCAAATGTTAGTACCGGGTTGTTGATTGACTGTGGAAGAAGCTACAGGTCATATTATAGAGTAACAAGTCAGCTACAGGATCAGAGGTACGGGTTAAAGCTTATGGTTTTGGTCTTATGGTACATGTATGGTGATGATAGCATGTGATTTGGTGCATCTTGGTAATGTGATGGTACATTGATTAGAGGCATTACTGGCTGGTTTAATTTCTGGTTTAGTTACATGTTATGGTACATACTTGAGGCATGTGTTTGACGACCTTGGTATATGACTTGAGGCACATCATTGGATGCATGGTGTATGTTGGTTGAGGTCTACTTGTTGAGATACATTGCTGGTACATATCTTGGATACATTAGCACATGGTTTATGGTAGTTGGTTGAGGCATATCATGAGTAATATGACACTTGTTTTAGTTGGCATGCTGTATGGTTGATGATGTTATTGGTATTGGTACATTGATATATGCTTGGTACACATTTAGCACATATTCTTGGCATATGGCTGAGGCACTTCATTAATGATATCTTATGGTATATGGTATGGTGTTGATGTACATGGTTGGCACATGGTATGGTACATGTGTCGATGATACATGTATTGGTGCATGGTTGATGCACTTGTTGTGGTACATGTCGTGAT
>ML825523.1:18562-44853 GCA_009831015.1 Picea engelmannii | reverse complement strand
AATATTTACAGCTTATGAAATGAGGATAAAACAAGAAAATCCATCCACAAAAGAAGCAACTTTTAGAGCATCCAAAAGGACAAAGATGAAGAAAAAGCCCAAGTCAAAGCCAAATTGTAGTTGTAGCGATGATTCAGATGAGGATGAAGAAATGGCCAACTTTGTAAGGAAGCTAAAGAAAGGAAACGACAAGTACAAAGGTATGCTTCCCTTAAAATGTTTTAATTGTGGTAAAATTGGTCATTTTGCAAATAAGTGTCCTTATGCTAAGAAGTCAGACAGTGATGAAGAGGAAGATCCCAAGAAAGAAAAGAAATATCAAAAGGGAAATAGGAAAGATAAAAGGAAAGTCTTCAAGAAAAATCTCTACTCAAGAGAAGATAGTTCTTCATCTGATGAAGATAATGAAAGCGACAGTGACTCGGAGAGAGTACTCTTTATGGCTACGAAAAATAAGAAAAACAACGAAAATGGTGAAGTAGATTTTGAGGCATGATTAATCAATGTTGTAACTGAGCTGAAGAAAGAAAGGAAGGAAAACATTTACTTGAAAACCCATCTTGAAGAAGGAAAAAGAACGAAAGAAGTAAATCAAATCCAGACGATAAAGAAAGAAAAGGAGTGTGAGAAGCTTGAGAAGGAAATCGTGACATTAAGAGTTGAAGTCAACAAGGTTAGCAAGAACTTGAAAAGTTCTCAAGTGTTACAGAACATTCTCTACAATCAAAGGCCATACAGTGACAAATCCAGACTAGGATACAAGAATGTTCATTTTGAGGAAGGTTCAAGCTCCATGACAAAAGCAACAGAACAAAGCAATTATGCAGAAGTTCTCAAAGGAAGGAATCATGGTCAACAAGTATCAGAAAGGGATGAATACATAAGAACTTCTACATTTAGGCAACAAAGAAGCTTCGATGATTTTGAAAGAAACAACCAAAGAGAAGATCTTGATTAGCCAAGGCAAAATTATAGAAGGACTACACCACAAACAAGATCATGCACTTCCAAGTATGTAAATTTATCTTATGGTCATTTTTTTAATTATACTAATTTTGGACATAAGGTTGTAGATTGTAGGGCTTATGAAATAAAGAGTAACATATCAGCTACAGGATCAAAGGTAAGGGTTAAGGCTTATGGTTTTGGTGTTATGGTACATGCATGGTGATGTTAGTATATGTTATGGTACATACATGATGATGATAACATGTCATTTGGTGCATATTGGTAATGTGATGGTACATTGATTAGAGGCATTACTGGCTAGTTTGGTTTCTGGTTTAGTTACATGTTATGGTACATACCTTAGGCTTGCTATATTGTATCTTGGTGACATTGAGGAACATGCTTGAGGCATGTGTTTGATGACCTTGGTATATGACTTGAGATACATCATTGGATGCATGGTGTATGTTGGTTGAGGTCTACTTGTTGAGATACATTGCTGGTACATATCTTGGATACATTGGCACATGGTTTATGGTAGTTGGTTGAGGCATATCATGAGTGGTATGACACTTGTTTAAGTTGGCATGTTGTATGGTTGATGATATTATTGGTATTGGTACATTGATTTATTCTTGGTACACATTTGGCACATATTTTTGGCATATGGTTGGGGCACTTTATTAATGATATCTTATGGTATATGGTACGGTGTTGATGTACATGGTTGGCACATGGTATGGTATAGGTGTTGGTGCATGGATTATGCACTTGTTGTGGTACATGTGGTGATACAAGTTTGGTGCATGGTTGATGCACTTGTTGATGGTATAATTACATGTTGATGCATAGTTGATGCATGGTACAGGTTGGTACTTGGTTGAGACACATATATTGTGATGGTATGTGGTGATCTTGGTACATGCTTGATAGAGGCATGTGTTGATGATGTTGAGCATATGGTTTGAGATATGCTCTTGGTGGTATTGGAATGAGTTACATGCGGATGAGAGTGGATCTGGTTTCGTGGATGAGATGATGATTGGTTGGACAAGTTGTTGTGACAGTGATTGACAGGTTGGCCAGTGATAGGTTGGATACATTGAGAGGTTATAGGTTGATGTGAAAGTGACAAAGTTGTGACAGTGACAGTGGAAGTGATTGTGGTAGTGACAGTTGGTCTACACTTGTATTTCAGGGTGGAAAGATAGAGAAGGTAAAGTTGGTTGTATACTCCTTCTGGTTGGTGCAAGAGAATTAAGGAGTTGGAGCTTCCTTCAGGTTGGATCTTGAGAACTAGGTGGTTGTAGGAACCTTCTGGTTGGAGCCGAAGAACCTAGGGGGATGTAGCCTCCTTCTAGTTGGAGCCAGAGAATTCAAGGAGTTGTAGCTTCCTTCAGGTTGGATCCTGAGAATAAGGGGTTGGAGAGTCCTTCCAGTTGCAGCTGGAGAATTTGGAAGTTGGTGATTCCTATGAATGAATTCTTGATATATGTAAGAAAGCATTCCATGGTTTTCTCCCATTTGGGTTTCCACGTAAATACTGGTGTGTTGTGTTCTTGATGTGATGGTGTATGTTTACATGCTTATGATCTCTCTCTCTCTCTCTCTCTCTCTCTCTCTTTATATATATATATATATATATATTGGATGGATTCATATATGATACATTGATGATATAATTCTGAACATTATTGTTAAAGTGAAAGAATATATATTGTGGTTAAAAGTGGTATAAAGCGCTCATACTGATTCACCCCCCCTCTCAGTATTCCAACAAGATCGACGTACTACATGCTTGAATCCTGTGCCAAGATCCACACACAAGTCTGAGCCGGTAACTGTGAAAGTGTGAATCAATTCTCTAGCACCTGTCATATGGCAATATTCTCTACTATCCACCAACTAAGTCCCCCTATTGGAGACTGTACTTGAAAGGGCAGAAACCAACAAGATCTCTCTCCTCTAGAGCTTGTCTGTAACCTCATGAACCTCTATTGTTGATGCATATTGTCTTCTTCTCCTTCCTCTTTAGTGTGTGTTATCACACAAAATGTACTTGGAAAGATAAAGGAATGGTAAAGAAGACAAACTTACGCAACATGAGACTACCCTATCACTGTCACCTCAATAGGGTATCTCTTTCTATTTAGGGTGGTAGGCCCATGGGAGACGTCCCCAGTGACCTGGGGTTTTGAGAAGGCAAAGGTTCAAGGCTAAGTATAAATTTTCCCCTCACAAGTCACGACCGATCAGAAAGTCGGGCTAATCAACCAATAAAGATAATAACAACCAGAAGTGTACCTACCCGGAACAAAGAAACAAGAAAACTATATATGCAATATCACTTTCTTGTTAGTACTTCATATAATCAAGAACTTTCTGATATAAAGCAATTGATTGATAATATTGATGAAGTAAATCAACGATGTACGATAGCAACAATTACAATACGTCACTTCACAATAAATGCTAAATAAAGCTTCACAATGAGCAAGAACGTTTTATCATCAATATCGTAATACCATCATTCATTTAGAAGCAAAGACTATCATGGATTAGCCAATTGTTCAATTTTCTTAAAGAAGCTAAAATGATGCAAATACAACTATAAATCAAATGGATAATGGCAACAAATATGGTTAGTAGGTTAGTCTTGACTAGGGTTAGAAGATGTTAGCAATATATATATATATTGGATGGATTCATAGATGATACATTGATGATATACTTTTGAACATTATTGTTAAAGTGAAAGAATATATATTGTGGTTAAAAGTGGTATAAAGTGCTCATACTGATTCACCCCCCCCTCTCAGTATTCCAACAAGATCGTTGTACTACATGCTTGAATCATGTGCCAAGATCCACACACAAGTTTGAGCTGGTATCTGTGAAAGTGTGAATCAACTCTCTAGCACCTATCATATGGAAATATTCTCTACTATCCACCAACTAAGTTCCCCTGTTGGAGACTACACTTGAAAGGGCGGAGACCAACAAGATATCCCTCCTCTAGAACTTGTCTGTAACCTCATCAACCTCTATTGTTGATGCCTACTGCCTTCTTCTCCTTCCTCTTTAGTGTGGACATTGTGAAGCAAAATGACCATAGTCATGACACTCAAACCATCTGTATCCACCCTGGACACTGACTGAGTCTCCTCCTGGATACAATCAGTCCATATCCTCTCAAACCCTAGAAACATATCTCGTGCACAGATCCCCTACAAAAAAGGTTCCCAAAACCTGGGAAGACCAACTCAACATCCAATAACACATGTCCATCTCAGAACAACAATGAATAGTCCTAATCCTCAATCCGTGATGAGAACACACTGCTTGCACCCATAACACATTTTCCATTCGCAACACACCCCTTGATTCCATCCATAGTACCTTAGACCCCTGTACTTCATGCCTAATCCTCCTACCAAGTTCCTCATACATACCTGAGTTAGACACTATGAAGCTCATGAACAAATCATGTGCCCTTGTCATGTGTCAGTGGCTCTCACTGGATAAGAACCATGCAATCCTGCAAGGAAAACATCTTGCTTCCCAAAATCATGACCATCCAATGAAATTCTACCCAAGTTCATCACCCAAGTCACCAAAAACTATCTGTGTCTGCACATGCTAGAATTGATCCCGTGTCCTCGTCTGAACAGTCCCAAGTTTTAGTTCAACACTCAGTCTGGTCCACTCTAGACCTTCGCAAATAATATCTGCAAATGTCCTCATCCTTCTGGGTCAAATACGTCATACATTGTCATGCCTCGACAATGTGAAACTCTCTGGCCTAATGAAGAATCTGTCTCATTAAATTGTGATACACATGAAATTGTCTCGTCCATGCCAAAGCTTCTGAGTTGCACCCATCACAAATCACCATGAAAAGTCATTGGAAGTCCATCCACAGGGTTTGTAGTCTGCCACACAATGTATTGTTGTGATTCAGGCTCTCTGCCAATCCACCATAACTCCCAACCTGCCACACCACCGAGATGCAATAGTCCAAAACTCCTCGTCTAGAGAGTTTGCTCCATGTCTCAATCCAGAGACCATATAACCTGTTGCCACTTGCAACCATCACTGTATCTACTTCTCATAGCTAACTACTCAGCTCCCTTAGAGTTTTCACCTATGACCTGCCCGGAACAAGAACAAGAACAAGAAAAACACTCCTCCAGTGTTGTATCCAAATGTGTCTCAAGATGATCCCCTTCTCTTCAAATCCCAACCTTTGGAACCATGTCAATTTTCACATATAACTCTATGTGACTAAGTTTAGATCTAAAAATTACTTCCTATTGATCTAATAGTAAAACCCTAGATGTCATCACTGAAATTATTGACTGAAAACATATGCAACGGAAACACAAAGATCATAGATGAATCATCAATACACATGAGACAAAATTTCAGTTCTGTAATCCTGTTATCATCATAAATATTGAAATCCTGAAGGAAAAACCAACCCTCGCAACAAATACAATATCACCAAAATCTAAGGACAACCTTGTCCTCCAAAGTCACAAAAATTGAGAACAACCTTGTTCTCTAATGGCCATAAAAATAAGAAAAGCAAACCTCAATAATATCTAGAAATCTCCTTTGCATACGAATCTGTTGTAGACCACCTATACAGCCTGCTGAGGTCACCTGTCAGCTTGTACGGATCTGTACTGGCCCAGAAAATTCAGATATGCGATTCACCAACTAGAAACCCACGTACATACGCGGTTTTCTCTCCTACAAATCACATATACCCTATACGTGATTCGTTCGTCTGCAACCCATGTATATACATGTTTCTTCCTCCTGCAAACCGCGTATGGTACGAAAAAAAATCGCTCCACACATGTGACCTTCTTCGCTTCTCTATCTTGGGCCAGAATAGCCACTTTGCAGACTTTGTTGGACAGTTGGTTTAGATAGTTGGTTTTCATTGATGTCAACCCTTGGAGAATTCCATAATCCCTAGATATGTGGTTGAGATTTATTGTGATTTAGTTGTCATTGATGGAGTGGTTGATGTCAGCATATGTGTTGGGTGCATTTTATGAAGTCTACATGAAGCCCAGATGTGTTGTTATGGTACCCCAAGTCGGTTGAGGAATATGGACGTGAAATATAGTGTAAATGCAGGTAAGACACTCATGGATGGATAGTCCTCATCATGTCGTTTCTGGTGATAGGTGGTACACCACGTAGTTCCTCACGGTTTAGGAGTTATGAGGTCATGAAGTTGGAAGCCCCAAAGATGGGTTAAGAAACCCCCTAATTGGTTTAAATATGGGTTAAGAAGCTCCTAATTGGTTGTAAGTCATTAATGAAAGGGTAAAGTGGTTGTAACAAGAAAGTTCAAGAAGATTTAAAGTTAAGGAGAGAGGTTACTTAGAAAAAGTATAAATACACCTCAAGAAGTCACTCATAAGCACATTCACACACACATTCTATTGAATTTTTTCTATGTGAGTAAGTGATTCTTATCTAAGGTAACCAAGGAGATATGAGGAAAATTTCAGAGGGAAGATCAAGTAAAGAAGGGAGAAATTCCAAGGGAGGATGAAGTCTTGTGATGATGTGTTCTAAGGTATGTCATTTAAAGGTCAAATTACCATTTTTTTTATAATTTTTTTTTTCTATAATGATTCAGTTAGTGAAAATTGGAGGTAGTTTAGAAGACATGTCAAAGTACCTCTGGAAAACATTTCAGCTTCTGGGTCGTTGTATGTTCTGTGATACACTCTGTGGAAAATAGGGTTTTTGGCTAGTCCTGAAACTAGTCTGAAACAAGTGTTCCAGGGAAAACAATCATAACTTCTTCATAGAGGATCCAAATTTAGTGGGACCAAATGAATTGGATACATTACATTCCTTAGTATGTTGTTTAGGATTTTCAGATCTATATATCAAATATTCTGTGCGTGGCATGCTCTACAAGTTCATTCTCTCAAATAAGCCAAAATTCAACAAGGTCTGCCATTTTTGCTATAACTCCGTTTCTGGGATGTTCCAAGCAGTGAAACTTGGAGGAATTGCAGAGAAGATATTGAATAATATTGGCTATAAGTTTCAGACCTTTATTCATTATAGGTACAGAGTTATTCTTGTTGAAAGATAGGGTTTGTGACTAATCCAAAAACTAGTCCCGTGAGGCTAAGGTAAATCTTGATGAAGATGTTATTCTCTTGTTGATGAAGTTGAGGAAGGTCTACAGGTCTGTGATCACATACACCAGGTCTGTTACAGATTTACATGTATGTTTATACGCATGTTTTGAGGGTTACATGTTGATGATGTCATGGTGCATGCTTGAGGCAAGTCTTTGGTATATTGTTGAGGCATTGGCACATGCTTGAGGCACATATTAGGTGCATGGTTAAGGCATATACTTGGTATATGATAWTGATTGTTTGGTACTTTTTTTAGCCACGTCATTGATGATATATTTTGGTACATGGTGTATGGCATGATTGAGTGATATGGTATATGATTGAGATACATTGTTGGTACATGGTATGATACAGGTGTTGATGTACATGGTTGCTACATGGTAYGATACATGATTTGTACTTGGTATGGTGTTGATGTACATGATTGATAGTTGAGGCATAYGGTACATGTTATGKTGAATGGTTGATGCACGGTTTGGCATTTGGCATAGGTGTTGGTGCATGGTTGATGCACGGTTTGGTATAGGTGTTGGTGCATGGTTTGTTGAAATATTGTAACTGTGAAGAATATTCTAATTATATTTGAGTTATTTTATTATAGATCAAATCCCCTTTTGTGTATTGATCATGTCGGGTCTTGTTAAGACCAAATCCCCTTTTGTGGATTGGTCAAACCATAGCTATATGGTGTTGTTTGAAAAGTTCCCCCCTAGGGCTAATTAAAGTAGTTTTAGCCACTAGTTGAAGAAGTCGGCCCAACTTTGTGAAGAGACACAACCCTAGTGCCTCCCAGCTAGTGTAAATAAGAGAGGATAACACCTCATTCTCTCACTCACTCAAGTCACTCATCTAGTGCGCAAGTTTTGAAGGAAACTGCAGTTAGAAGAAGGAGAAGAGAGAGGCACATGTTTAGTGTTGGATATTCTTGGTGGTTTGGTGTTTAGTCTTGTATTGGCAATCTATATTAAGGAAGTTTTTTCTGGGTTTTCTCCCCCATGAGGGTTTCCCAGGATAAAATGTTGTGTACATTGCGATTGTGTTTCTCTCAGTGATCCTGCTTATGCTATTATTCTCTAGTAAATTGAAAAGAACTTAATAGAAACTCTAAATTTAACATGGTATCAAAGCTAAACTGAAGAGAGCACCTTTCACTAGGTAACCAAAAATGTCACTGTTTCCATACAAGAAAATTAGGGCTTTTTATTGGAAGGAAATTTCTGACTAAAAACCATATAGGGAAGTGTGCCCTAGTCTAGCAAACTCATTGGCAGCTCGAGCACATCTTTTTAGTAGCCAGAGCCTTCAGAAAGTCAAATCCTAGTTTTGACTAGTACGAGAAAACCATAAAACCAATACCATAAGTACCAATCCATATTTGTGCAGGTCAAGTTTCAAGGGGTAAAACTTGAAATTTTTGAAACTAGTTAGCTCCAACAAACTCGCCTCATCCCAACGCATCTAGTCCCTTGATTAGAATTCCAAAATTTGAAGTTTGAAAAATTAGGGTTTCCTCATAAAACCCTAAGTTGTAGTTGTAGTTGAAGTACCAATTGCATTTGCAGTTGCAATATCAACACCAGTTGCAATGCCAATTCCTTCATGCCATCTGTAGTACCAGTTGCAGTGAATTTTTTTTTATGAAGTGTTGGGACTGTTGTTTTATTGCACCCTACTATCAAATGTATGTACTTACATGTGTTTAAAATGTATTATCATATTCTAAAGGGTATTTGCAAGAGAAAGTATGCTTTAAATCATAGATCCAAAAGGATCACAGATCTAGCACATTTAGAGGAATAATGCACCCCATGTTTTATTATTGTGATATGCATCTATTTGTTATGACATTATGAACATCTAGGTTGTATGACGAAGTTATGACCTTCATACTAACCATTGGTCAAAATTAAAGTCAAGGTATTAGATTGATTAAAGTTGAGTTTATAGAGGATATTCTCTAACTTAGATTTCTATCAAGATAACATATTGTCTTAGTACAAAGGACACATTGAAGAAAGCACTTGTCATCTTGAGTGAAGGAGACTTGGAAGAAAAGCAACACACTCATTCTTGAGACAAGACTCGAGGTTCCAGGTTTGATTGATCAAGTTGATAAGATTCAAATTTGCACATGTCAAGTTTGATAACTACCTCATTACAAGTAAAACACTATAGTTGAGATATCAATCTTTGAAAAGTATTATGCTTGGTAGCATGTAAGCATATTGAGATAAATGCTTATTGTAATCATTTACCAGATATAACTAACATCTCCTCTAGGAGAAACTTCTTGTTTTGTTTCCAGGTTACCATGGAGGAATGATTGATGACAACACTAGAAGAGTGTTGCTCTCATTTCCTATTACTATATTTCTTATTTTTGTTTCAGACCGGTCATAAGTGATAGTTCTAAAGGAGCTACTCTGACGATTGATCTTGCTATTGTTTTATTATTATAAAGAGTATTATTCTTGTATGTTGTTTATCCCTTGTTGTCCTTGTTTCGGGTAGGTCACAGGTGATAACCATGAGGGAGCTATAATGATGGTTGTAGGAGACAACATATTAGATGAGACATGAAGCAGAGTATCAAATTTATATACATGACCGTATACATCCATGAATATGAAGAAGAAGTTACTTTTGAGATACATAGTACCTCATATGGAGATTGATTGTAATGAGAAGAAGGCTCCAAAGATGACCAAACATTAATAAAATCATAGTAGACTTGGTCAATGGATAATGAAGGCACCTTTACAGGAAGAAAAATTCATTTGAATTCAGACTCAACTTTTCATATTAAGACTTGGTATTCAACACCAAGTATATCCTGCAGAGACTATGAAGTTTTTGTAGACTCAGAAGAAATGAAGACTCTGAGTAAGCCTGATCTCAGGAAGGAACAGATGGGAAAAGGAGACATCTTCCAGGACTAGTAGATAGATGCCATGAGTTGAAAAGACTAGATCATATCTAGGAGACATGAAATCTCCTGGGAAGATTCCCTTGTTTCAGTAGCAAAGAAGGAAGCTAGTCAAACGAACTGGGATATGAATTTTTCCTTAAGACTAGAAAGGAATTCAGTGGAATTTCCAAGATTGATCTAATAGATCAAGCATGTTGCAGATGACATTATAAAGATGTACAAAGCCTGATTTGTGTCGAGAGGATTCTCCCAACAAGAGGGAGAAGACTATGACGAGACACCTGCTTCAATAATCAAAGAAACAGTTCCAGTATTCATGAAGACAACCAAAACAACTATGATTATGATATAGTATGAGATTCAGGGGGAGAAGTCCATATATTTGAGATTGAGTTACCTACATGAAAGAAGAAAATCTACCTTCAGTATCAGTTATTGAGCCACTCTCAGTTTCAGATGAAGTTGTTGTCGTGATAGAGTAGAGAAGTTACTCTCAAAGTTCAACAACCATAGTGAGAATGGAGCAGTCATTCTCAACTTCAGAGAAACTGTAGGTGCAGGGTCCCAGTCCTAGAGGAACAATTGCAGAGAGAGTAGAGGAGATACTCTCAGGTAGTGGGACATATAGTGCTTTGCAGAAAGCACATAAAGCTGGGACATGATTGTGTAGATTAAGTTGCAATTAAGCAAGTGTACCAGGTTGGTACAATGAGATTTAAAAATTTGGTTTCGAAGTATAGGATAGGAATACTCTTGTCTGCAAGTTGAAGCAAGCTCCAAAATCTTGGAATGGAAAGATTAATAGTTTCTGATGAGCTTGGGATTTACCAAGGGTAAAGCTAATTCTAACCTTTACCTCAAAGGTTATGAATGATGAGCTAGTTATATTGCTACTGTATGTGGATGACTTATTCTTAACATGAGAAGAAAATCTCATCACATAGTGTAAGAAGAAGCTCATTGCAGAGTTTGAGATGAAAGACCTAGGCGAAATGCATTATTTTTTAGGTCTTGAAGTTTGGCAGAGCTCGGAGAATATCTTCCTTAAGCAAGGGAAGTATGCAGTTGAAATACTAAAGAGGTTTGACATGTTTGAATGTAAAGTCATGAACACACCTATGGAAATAAAGTTGAAGCTCATGGTTGATACTTCGTTAGAATTGGTTGATGCTACTCTATACAGAGAGATTATTGGTTCGTTGATATATCTCACAAATACTAGGCTAGATATATGTTTTGCTATGAACACCTTGAGTCAGTATCTGGTAGAGCCTAGACGTGTTCATCTCGTAGCTACAAAACATGTGATGAGATACCTTAAGGGTACGTTGGAATATGGTCTCCTTTATACTGTATATCATGACTTCAGATTGTATGGATATACTGATTTAGATTGGGATGGAAGCGTTTCTAATAGAAAGAGCACTTCAGGATGTTGTTTTAGTCTGGGCTCAGCCATGACTTCATGGTAGAGCAGGAAACAATCCAATATTTCTCTCAGCATGGCAGAAGCAGAATACATTGCAGCATGTTCCACCAGTTGTGAAGTCATATGGCTTCAAAATTTGTTGACAAGTCTATTCGATCTAGAGATGGAAGTAACCATGATTCTATGTGATAACTAGATTTGCATAAAGATGACAGAGAAACCTGTGTTCCATGATAAGTCAAAGCACATAGAGATCCGATATCACTATATTTGTGATATGGTGCAGAGGGGAGCTATAAATATCCAATATATTGACACAAATGAGAAGGTTGCAGATGTGTTGACCAAGCCTCTGTCTCATGTGAAGTTTGAGCACTTCCAAGACAAGCTTGGTGTTGTTCAAAAGGACCTCCCTCGAAAGGGGGAGTGATGTTGATGATACTATAGTATCCTGACCAACAATGGGTAGCTTCATTAGGATTTTATATCCTAGGGGATTGATCATACCTTGGTAGATCTCGAAGGTCCGATAAGGCAGTTTGTTAGAGTACATGTGCATGTATATGCCAACTATGGTCAGTAGTGGTAGCTCCATTAGGATTTTATATCCTAGGGAATCTTTTGATTTCTGGGTAGATCCTGAAGGTCCGATAAGAACGGTCTGTCAGAGTACCACGTGGTAGCTTCATTAGGATTTTATATCCTAGGGAATATTTTTGATTCTTGGGAATATCTTGAAGGTCTGGTAAGGACGGTATGTCAAAGGACGGTCTATCAGAGTACCGCAAAATGTTGTTGTTGCACCTGTCTCATTCTGTTTCCATATGTTGATGATGTTGTTATCTCAAGCTTATGTTGATGATGTTGTTATCTCATCCTCGTGCTGATGATGTTGTTATCTCAGACTCATGCTGATGATGTTGTTATCTTAGCCTCGTGCTGATGATGTTGTTGTCTCAGCCTCATGCTATTGATGATGTTGTACCAACCTCGTGTTGTTGACGATGTTGTACCAGCCTCGTGTTGGTGATATTGTTGTTCTATCTTAATGCTATTGATGTTGGTACTTCAGCTTCTTGCTAAAGATGATGATGATGATGCTACTTAAGCTTCTTGCTGAATATAATGATGATGATGATACTTTAGCTTCTTGCCGAAGATGATGATGATGATGGTGATACTTCAGCCTCATGTTGAAGATGATGATGATGATGCTACTTCAGCTTCATGCTGAAGAGGATGATGATGATGATAATTCATCTTCTTGCCGAAGATGATGAGGATGATTCTACTTTAACTTCTTGTTGAAGATGATGATGATGATGCTACTTCAGCTTCATGCTGAAGATGATGATGATGATGTTACTTCAACTTCATGTTGAAGATGATGATGATGATGCTACTTCAGCTTCATGACGAAGATGATGATGATGATGCTACTTCAGCTTCATGTTGAAGATGATGCTACTTCAGCTTCTTGTTGAAGATCATGATGATGATGCTACTTCAGCTTCATGTTGAAGATGATGATGATGATGATGATGATGCTACTTCAGCTTCTTGCTGAAGATCATGATGATGATGCTACTTCAACTTCATGTTGCTGCTGATGATGATGATGCTACTTTAGTTTCATGTTGCTGCTGCTGATGATGTTACTTTAGCCTCATGCTGATGAGGATGATGATGATACTCCAACTCCATGATGTGAACAATGATGTTATTGATGATGAGAAAAAATTCTGATGATTTATATATGTGCGAGTCAATGTTCCAGATGCTGACGATGATACTTCCCTCTCCATCTCCTGGTGATGATGTTGTATTAGGTTATGTTAGTAGAATACCCTTCTTGTTAAGGGGGAGTGTTGAAATATTGTAACTACGAAGAATATTCTAATTATATTTGAGTTATTTTCTTGTAGATCAAATCCCCTTTTATGGATTGATCATGTCGGGTCTTGTTAAGACCAAATATCCTTTTGTGGATTGGTCAAACCATAGTTACATGGTGTTGTTTGAAAAGTCAGCCCCTGGGGATAATTAAAGTGGTTTTAGCCACTAGTTGAAGAAGTCAGCCCAGCTTGGCGAAGAGACACAACCCTAGCACCTCCCAGCTAGTATAAATAAGAGAGGATATCACCTCATTCTCTCACTCACTCAAGTCACTCATTTAGTGCGCAAGTTTTGAAGGAAGCTGCAGTTAGAAGAAGGAGAAGAGAGAGACACGTGCTTAGTGTTGGATATTCTTGGTGGTTTGGTCTTTAGTCTTGGCATTGTATTGACAATCTATATTAAGGAATTTTTTGCTGGGTTTTCTCCCCCATGAGGATATCACAGGTTAAAATTTTGCGTACCTTGTGATTATGTTTCTCTTAGTGATCATGCTTATGCTATTATTCTATAGTAAATTGAAAAGAACTTAATAGCAACTCTAAATTTAACATGGTTGATGTACGATTTGGTACAGGTGTTGGTGCATGGTTGATGCACTTGTTATGGTACACGGTTGATGTTTGGTATGGTACATGTTGATGGTTTGGTACATGGTTGAGATACATATATTGTGATGGTATGTTGGTGTTCTTGGTACATGCTTGGTAGAGTCATGTGTTGGTGTTGTTGGACATCTAGTTGAGAGGTGTCCTTGGTATTTGATCAATGTGAGAGGATTTGGTTAAGTATCAATGACAATAACAGGTTGGAGAGGTTGATCAGTGATAGGTTGGTGACAGTGACAGGCTGGTGATAGGTTGATAGGTTACAGGTTGATGTGACAGTGGCAATGATAGTGACAATGGCAGTGACAATGATAGTGGCAGTGATTGTGGTAGTGACAATTGGTCTACACTTATATTTCAAGGCGGTAGGATGGGGTAAGGAAAGGGGGTTGTAGGCTTGTTCCGGTTGGAGCTAGAGGATTAGGGAGTTGGAGATTCCTTCAGGTTGGAGCCTGAGAATCAGGGGGTTGTAGCCTCCTTTTGGTTGGAGCCAGAGAATTCAAGGATTTGCAGCTTCCTTCAGGTTGGAGACTGAGAATCAGGGGGTTGTAATCTCCTTCTCATTGGAGCCAGAGAATTTAGAGAGTTGTAGCTTCCTTCAGGATGGAGCCTGTAAATAGGGGGTTGTATCCTCCTTCTAGTTGCAGCTGGAGAATTGGGAAGTTGGTGCTTCCAATGAATGTATTCTTTGATATATAAGAAAGCATTTCATGGTTTTCTCCCGTGTACTTGATGTGATGTTGAAGTCATGCTTCTTATGTTTATAGGCTCATGATACACCAATGATATATTGATGATATAATGATGATAAAATGTTGATTAAGTTAAATTTTATATATTGTGGTTAAAAGTGGTAAAAGTGATCACATTGATTCACCCCCTCCCTCAGTATTCCAACAAACTTCTCTTTACTGAGATCACCAATCCTCCTAGCACAAGTGTGTTGGGGTCCTATAATCATAGGTGATTTGATTTTTCAGCTACCTATTTGGCATTGCTCTTGTGATGAAGACATATGGCTTGTTGGGTTCGGTTGATTTCACTTCTCCCTCCATCCGTTTCACTTGATCCTTCATCACCATGTTGCACCCTTCATTCCCCTGCCTTTCATTTCTTCACCCCCCGACTAATTTCATCCCTACATGAAATGATGTTAGGTAACTAGGGTTAAATTAACAAAAATAACTAATTTAATAAGTCATTAGATAACCTAGGATAATTAATAATAAAGATTAATTAGTAGGTTAGTAATTAGATTAATTTAATAGGATAATTAATATTAAATAATTAATTAGTTTAAATTAATAGTGTTAATAATTAGTAATTAGGTTAGTAATTGGGTTAGGCTAATAATTAATTTGAAATAGATAATTAATAAATAATCAATAAACAAAAACATTATCAAAAATTTAATAATTAAAAAACATTTCAAAAACAAATTATAATAACACAATAAAATTATAAAATAAAAATCAAATAAAATTAACAAAAATAAAAACATTAAACAAAATACATATAAAACAAAAAACAAATAAAAACAATAAAAAAAGAAACATTAAAAATAAAAATTAAAATGAAAACACGTAAAAAAACAAAAACAAATAATAAAAAACAAATAAAAATAAACAAAACATTAAAAATAAAAACAAAAACAACTTTTTCCCTCCCGTACTTCACACATCCCAAAAAATAAATCAACGACATACACTTCTCCCTGACCCCCCATCCATCCTAACTTTAACGAGCGGGGGGTTCGGGAAAAGTGGTTTTGGCTTGGAAACTTGTCACCACCACAAGCTACCGTACCCCACCCCCTAATACCACTTACCATTCCAAGGGGGTCTGGGATACCACCTTCCCCCAAAATAAAAATAAAAAACTGTTTTTTTGCACAGTTTGACCACTTGTCTTCCGAGAGCATTTTCAAGCAAACTAGAAGGAATTTTGAAAAACCAAGAGAGGTTTTTCTCTGCAATTGGATGAAGAAAAATAATCTCTCTCAAGTTTTGCGCAGGTATCAATAATTGGGAGAATCGAAGCCATCTCTGAGCACTATTTTTCAGGATTTCATTTTTCCTAATTTTGTCTTGTTTTTGCGGTAGTTGTTTTGGAAAGCTGGAGATGAATTTAGAAAAAATGAGAGAGGTTTTTACTCAAAACGAGCTCATATACAATAACATATTTCAGTTTTCTCACAACTATCATATTTTTGGATATACAAGTGTTTGAGTTGACCCCTATTTTCAACAGTTCGACCCATCTTTCATGGCAGACAATTCAAAATTTTCAGGGATTTGTTTCTATTTTTGGCCAGGTTGTTGAATTTGACCTCCTGATCCCGGAAGATAATATTTTTATATATTGTTATGATTCAAATGTAATAAGGGTTGATAATTTAGGACCTTTTAGAAGGATGAAATTAATGTTGTAAAGCAGCTCACAGAGCCTCCATGGATGAGATTTCCAGTAATATAGTGTGACCATTGTAGGATTCTCGTGACAAATTTCATTGGTGAAGTTTCTCTGTCTCTGTAAAATTGTTCTTTCTGTTATCACCATTACCTCTTATGTTCTAAATTGTTCTGGGAAGGTTAAGAGCATAATTTGTTTTAATCTACACTCTGTCTATGGCTTGGAACGATTTATGTGTTTTCCACTGACGATTGAATTCAAAATTCTTGTTTGCTCTGTTTTTTATTTGACTCCTAGACCTATTTCATCTCCTCCATGCATTAAATCTTGAGGATCCAATGAATTTTCCTACCTTTCCTTGCAATATTAGCCTGTTATGTCCTAGTTTTGATCCATTCTGAACTGTGACTCCATTGCCCAATGGCCTTCCCTTCCTGTTCCAGCCAACCAATTTAAAAACCAAACCCTGTACTTTCTAACTAGCCTAAAATTCCCAGCAAACAAAGCTAAATCATACAGAGATATCCCTCTCTGAGTCTTGGAGGGCTAGATCCTTGACTCCAAAGTGGTTTTGTAGTTACCTCTGCCCATTTCTTCTTCAGCCTGAGAAATTACAGAGTGCTAACAAAGTGCAGACTCACTTATGCTAGCTCCATCATCTCTCCACACTCTCTACATGATCTCCATAATATGAAATGTCACAATGACCTCTCTCCTTTATATACAATCCCTAGAGGTCACCATTGAAGCCCCTCCATAAGTCAAAATCAAATTAGGCTTTCCTTGTGGGTGTGAAGCGCCAACACAAGCCCACAAATCTCATCACCAAACCCATGAAGCCCCCACTCAAATTCAAGGTGGTTTTCACCAAACTGAAAGTGTCATGTGGTGCCTACGACAATTCCCACATTCCAAACACCTAGGGTCATGTGAAAATACCTTCCCAAAGCTACACAAATTGACAGATCATTTCCCAAACATCTAGGACATCTATGACCATAATGTCCATTAGGAAAACTATCTCAGGATATCGGTCAAGGCGGACCTTCAAGGTTTCTATCATGCCATGCGTGGGAATAGACCTAGATTCAATCCCACAGACATTTTTGTAAGGCCTTGTGAATTCCTAACCTAATCGTCTCATTACTTTCAAGGACATGACATTTTCACCTGCCCTTGAGTTAAGCATATCACCGTTCAAGTGTTTATTGTTCATTCACAAGGAAATGTATAAAGGTGGGTTCTCATCATAGTGTGGTCTGAAATGGTTATCTTGCAACATTATATGAGGGTCTACATGTTCACCTTGTACTCTAAAGAAATTCTCAACCTTGCTTCTCATCGAAGGAATCTTAATGATCTCTGTTAGAGGCACATGTACGTTTGTCTTTTCCAAGACGCCATTTATGTCAATATTCAAGTCTATGTCACTAGTCTTTGGAAAAGTGGAACTAGGATGAAGGTTGTCTATTGGTGGTGGAGGAGGCCTTGGTCGAGGGAACCTAGGGTCATTGGGATGAGCTTGAGGCACACTTCTTTATCTTGCGTATACCTGTAATTCTTTCTTCCTAAGCTTTTCCCTTGATTCTTCATCCATTTTGTTTATGATCTCCATCATATCCCTCCTGGTTGCTTCTCTCTTTCCCTCAAGTTGTTCTGGTGTAATATTGTGGCACTCTTGGGGAGATATGTCAAAGATAGATTTTATGGTATCAAATACATTCATATGACCAATTTCCCCATTATTCCTTGGGAATTCATGTTCCCAATATGAATCCCCAGAAGGTAGACACGAAGTAGTTTCTTCTTGACTTATAACATTTAAGGATCTAGAGTGTTGGAAACCCTCTATTAATTCAAATCCCTAGGTTTCCATGCTTGGCTTGATCTTTGAGGTTTCCCCCTAAAAGGAGGCTTGGTGGCTTGGTGTTGTGACTTCTCCAAATTAGTGATCTTGTTCATCATTTGGGTTTGATTCTTGGCGAGGTCATTTATTGCTTCTTCGATCCTTTGTGACCATGGAGCGCTAACATCTTGAGTGGGATCACCATTGTGTAATGTCCTCGGTTTGGTGTTAACTTTGGCTCTTGGGGCATAGAAAGGTTCCACCTTACAAGTTGAAATATTAGCTTCGATTTTTGTAGCCACTTCTTGGGCCTCTTCAAGAGTCTTTGGAGTCTTGTCCCTAAGTATTAATCCAAAATGTCCATGGAAGGCATTTATGTAGAGGAAAATAAGGTGATATTTTCTAGGGTGAAGTTTATTAAGTATTTGTTGGAGCAACTTTTCAAACTTGACATCAAACTCTTTAACAATTTTATTTTCTATCTTTTTTATTTCAATAAGTTGCAAATACAATAAGTTGGGGTCTTCCTCAGTGCCCCATATTTTGAGAAAGGTCGATTCAAAATGGTCCTAGGTCTTGATACTTTTTCTAGGGAGATTATTGTAGCACCTCCTAACATCATCAGTGAAAGTGGATTAGAAGAGTTTCATCACCACATATTCAACATCGTGACTCATAGGATTAAGTTGGAAAAATTCCCAAACGTTATCCAAATGCTCTTCGACAGTGGTCACATCATTTATGGAAAACTTAGTAAACCACTCTTCAAACTTAGGAGGTTTCTATTGAGGGAATCATGGGATAAAAGGCATGTATAAAGCCTTGAAGATATTGGATACCGATTTTTTTTAGCCATTGTAGATAAAGGAAGGTTTCCACCGAACAAGGATTTTAATATAGGCCAGTTATGAGGAATCCTTCTCTTGTAGTTATTAGGAGGGTTAGTGTACCTCCTTGAGCTTTTTGGAGTCACTAGAGGGTCCCTCTAGGATCACCAAAGGAAGGTGAGGGAACTACCCTCACTGGAGATTCTAGGTAAACTTGTAAGATAAGGGCTTCGGGAGAAGTTTACCATAGATGTGTCCTGAGGAGAATGACTCAATATTCCACGACAACGACACCAAAATGTTATTGCAAGATTTGTACTTATGAAAATCCCACCATAATATCCTCAAATCTTGTATAGTTATGGAACAAACTACCACTGTCACCTTAGCAAGATCTTCCTTTGTTTTAGTGATCTAAGAGGTACACCACAAGGGAGGCTTCCTTGGTGACCTCATGGGATCAAAGAAATTTTTTAGTAGCCAAGCCTACGACCCATATATTGATCAACAGTTTGGTTGTCTAGGTCTAGGAAAGAGAAGAGGTTGAAGGTGATTTTTTTACGTGCCAGAACAAGAACACTTTGCAACATATATATAACAATTACCAAGCGAAAGTATGCAAAAATAACCTCTTTAGACACTAGACAAGATGAAATGCAATGGTTGTTACAAATTTGCAGCAACTAACAATTATATGACAACAATAAATGATTTGTAACAACAACAATAATTAGTGCTCATAATAACCTGTTGTTCCTAAGTTTATACTTAAAGGCTATAAAGTATATTGTCAAGGCATCTGAAAATAAAGAGGGGTTTTGTTATGTGACAAGGAAATCAGTTCTTTAGGCGAAGAAGCTATGGTTGGTTTATGAGTTGTCTTTGTCTAGCTTCCAATTGTTCTTGGGCACTTATGTCATGTTCAATGGTTGCCCATGAACGTTCAATTTCAACCCGGGTGGTGGTTGTTTGTAAGATAGTGTTGAATAAATTTAAAGCAATGCTAGTCTGATCTAAAAGGTCGGGCTCTATATCGAGCTATCTGGTAACAGGTACAATCATGAGGGATCAAGGTCAAAAATCTATATTTTGTTTTCAAGATTTTCTATTTTTGTTTTAGATTATAAGAGAAAAATTCCCAAACTCAAATTAATAATATAACAGTTTTAGAGGTCGTTTCCTGTTCCTGAGTCAAATTCAAAAATCATGAAGTGATGGGAGAAAAACAAAAAGTTGTTTAATAAATGTGAGGCATCAATCATGGAGGAATCTCACTTTGCAACAGGGGAAGAAAAAAGACAAGATATCTCTAAATGAGGCATAAAAATATAGTGATCTGAATAATCTACAGGTCTTGGGCCTGCTAATAGCAAGCACAGAGGAAAAACTGTAAACAATTAGATAGTCAAATAACTCTTAACCACAGTTGATGTTGTTCTAAATTGCAGCTAAACATTCATCAAAGATACATAAGGGAAAGATGCTGAAAATGAAAGTAAAGAGGAACACATAACTCAGGGTTGACAGAATTTGGAATCTCCGTTTGTATTTTCGTTAATCACTGTAAATGATAAAAATTCTCTAGTACAATCGACCGCAAAAAGGCCCGTTTTCAGTGTTATGAAATTGTATTTATACAAAGTCACCAATTCTTGACAGTTGGTGATTTCCTAACTCTTAAGGGCCCATGGTTACAAAAACACAAACTTGAACCATTTGCATAGTTATCTTTTATTTCTCTATCATCTTGATAATGTGAGCCTACAATATGATACTTCATTGTTTTTTCGAAGTATCTCCTTCTTTTGCTCTGAGACCTTCAACACACCTATTAATAAAAAGTACCAAACTTCTGGAAGGTTCTGGTATATCCTTAGCCTCCGACAAATATAGCCTCCTCTGAATTTTTCTCAACTTATCTTCCAATTTTTTATTTTCACACTTTACTGCTTGTAATTGTAAATTCGGCTTCACCAACCATCTATCCATTTGAGTGACATCAACCTGTTTTAATTGTGAAATTTCAATTTGAGTTTCATTCAAACTCTCCTTTAGGTTCAATTGATGTCTTATGATATTGACCTATCCTAGTAGTCCTGGGCAATCACCCCTTTCGATGCCTAGCAATTTTTTATCTAATAAGTCGAAAGTCTTTTCAAACTCTTCCTTTAATTCTTGGGCTACTTTCCTACTTTCAGATATATTGGCCTCCCATACCTTCAACATGATATCACCCCTAATCTGCTTGATGACAATTAATTTAGGAGCTACTGTTACCTCTTCTTTAGCCGAAAATATGTTTGCCTTTTGGAAAGCGACCTGGGGTGTTGTAGCTTCTTTTTCTTTGAAAATAATGTTTTCCAATGATTGACTTATGTCCCGAAAATGGTTTTAAATGATCTCTACTTTAGAAAACAGACTTTTTTGTTCCGTCTCTAGCTTCTAGTGTACTTCCAGTGCCTGGGCTTGAAATACTGTTAAATCTACCACCTGGTTTTCAATAGAACTCAATTTATCTTGTAATCACTTTACTAGTGCCTCTTGCTGAATGACCTATCCTTGAATGGCTTGCATATTCTTGTTCATTTCCTCTAAACTTGATTTCAGCAATTGAATTTCCTGCTTATCCACAGTTCTGGCCTATTCCAGTCCCTTATTTATCTCCTCTTTGATATTTTTCTCAGTATTTTTTATTTGACTCTGCAACTGGGATATCATTTGTTTATTTGTTTCAGCCTTGTTTCCATATTGTCAGCTGTAAATAGATTGGTTGTTGCCAAAGCTCCCATAGAGCCTGCTATTTCTGTGGCAAAATCTTCCTCTTCTAGGTTTTTTCCATCTACGAGCACTCTATGCTTCTTTACCATTGTTTCTCCTTTCGAATGCATTTCCTGTTTTACTACAACTTTCCTCTTTTTACTGAAAAATTAATCAGAGGAAGGTATCTCTTCTCTAGAGATTGGAGTAAGGTCACTTACATATGACTTCTAGATGAGGAGTCCCAAAAGTTGACTATAAAGGAGTCAATGATGCAATAGGGATACCCAACTCTGTAGATTGAGTTTCTCCTGTTGTTTCAGGGATATCAGTAGGACTAGTTGATGATAAAGGAGGAGTCGTTTGACTCGACTTTGGAGGTGTTTCTGTTTGTGGAGCTTCTACTTTTTGTGAAGACGCTTCAGTCTTCTTTGGATTTTCTTCTGCAGTCTTCTCGTCAGAAGTCTTTGGTTTGAAACCTGGAGGTATGATTTCCTGTTCTGGAGGAGAGGTTACCATTTCTCCCTGTAGTATTTATGGCAACCCACTTTGTCTATGCTTCTGGAAAGCAAGAAAGCTAGTATAGTCAGGGGGTAATGCCTGGAATCTTTATAATATCTCCTCATATGCTCTGGCTCCTTTGAATATGTCGTCACAAGGGGAGGCTTCATGCTCAAACATTTTCATGTTGCAATGAGTTAGATGATTTCCCACAATTTTGTATGGGTCGTGCTTTCTGAGTTTAAGATCTACCAGCTTATTGTCTTCGAGTGTTATAGCTTCTACTTTGGAATGACCAAAGTTAAGCAGTGAAAACTTCCCAATCTGTACAGGAAAAACTGGCCAGAACTTCTTCTAAATTGCTTTCAATTCTGTGCCGATGCCACCTGTTATTATTTGGTAAGCCACCTCCCTGCACACTAGTCTGTCAGGAAGTAACTTTGGAAGTGCGCGAGGAAGGATTGAGCAACCGAAGACTCTGACATAAGAGAAATTCTCTTTGATAAACCAATCAACAACTGTTTTGAGGTTCCCCATGATTTGCTCTGAAATTCGAGGGGGTGGGTATCCATATAAAATTTGGTGCACAGGTATCACTACGTGTTGACAGATTTCATAAAAGAAATCTTTAACGTTCTCTTCCCATAGTTTAGAGTGGTAAACATGGATGGGTTCAACACAGGTTGGGTTCCAGATCCAATTCATCAAGGGGAATGGAGTCATGTAACAGATAGCGTCCATAATATATGCAGACATGTAAAAGGATATAGGTCGACCTTTTGATTTTTCCATCTGGTACTCTGCAATCTTCTTGGTCAGGTTATCTGATAAAATCTTATCCCAGTTGAAAGTGTAACCCTCGACTACCTCATGTATGATTGGTACCCATTCTGCTGGGAAATGGGTAGGGATTTTCCTCCCAAACAGTCTACATAGCATCATTTCTATATAAACCATGTATTCGTTTAACGGTGTTGTGGCATAAATTCCATGGGTATCAGCTCTAAATTTTGCTAGAATTCCCCACCAATATTTGATTATACTTGGATATGTTTGATCCAATTCTGTACACTCCTTTCTTTGAAATTCTTCTACAAATTTGGCATTATAAATGTATTTAGAAACACGGGATTATTTATACATTACTTGGATGTGCTCTGATTTGAACGAGCCGATGACGACCTTTTGGTGATTTAGAATGCTCCTAGTCTGAATGTCTATATTTTCTAAAGCCCATCTTATCATGTCATTGTATGGCATGATTCTCGGCCGTGTCGCTATCTTATGGAGCTCAAAATCTACTATATCTCTGAGTTTATTTTCGGTCCTTTTGTTTATGAAATCATCAGGGCAATTCCTAACCTCATACTCCAAGATTTCAAAAATTTGCCTCCAGGACTTGACTGAATCCACAACATGTGGCATAGTATCAGATATAACATCTCTGTCTGAATTTGAGCTTTCACCAGCCTCCTCACTCTTCTTAGGCGCTTTTTTGGGTGCCATGATGTTTTGCTATAAATGAAAACCTGTTACAGAGAAGAAATGCGTGAGCTCTTTTGAATGTAACTTGCTTCTTGTCTGAAAGTAAGAATGAAATTCGAAACAACAAACCTTCGTTAACCCTTAACTTGCTTTAAATTGAATGTACCGATACAGATGATAAAAATTAAATTCTTTAATGGGGATGGTACGCTTGGAGATACGCACTTTACGTTAAAAATATCTCCATTAATCCGTCATAGATACTGCCACATATCGGCGATTCAAAACTGGGATTTTGAAAGGAATTTCTTCGAAAACTCCCGAATAGCGAAACGCGAAAAGTCATTTAATATGATTAATCATGTTTTAAGTTAAGTTAATTACAATTAAGCGCTCAATATTTTCGAGATTTCGGGCTTCGGGGTTTTATGAGTGCGCAAGAATGATAACTCTTTGATTTCCCGAAATGTGACTGATTAACGATTTGTTAAGTATGTTTAAAATTTAATTAATCATGATTAAAAAGAGATTTCGTAGAAAAGCGTGTCGGGACTTTGGAATGTTGTTTAAGTTGAGACGATCGAAAAAGAAAATATGAAAAGCTTAGAAAGCCGTTAAATGTTTTTAATTATTCCTTTAAATTCGGTTTAAGATTTTAAACAATCACTTTTTCGAGACTTCAGTACCGGGACTTTAGAGTTGAAATTTAAAAATCATGTTTCGTGAATAGCTGAACCCCAAAAGCCAAAATTCTCGAAAGACTTTTGATTCCGTTTTAGAACTAAGGGCAGCTCCATAACCAGAGAATAATTGAGTTTTGGGTTTAGAAAAAAAAAATTAAACTTTGTTTCAACATAACCAATAGAGTATTATCGAATTGTTAGAGGAAATTTGTGAGTGAGTTAATCCACCTTTAAATTAGTGTGTTACCCCCTCAGGCTAGGGTTAACTCAGGAGATCATGTCTCAAGCCCCCCAAGTAGCAGACATGGAGTTCCAAGAGTCAGATTGACCAACAAAGTCCGCAGGGTCCCTCCTATTCATGTTGATCACCACTCGTCACCAACAACAGAGCAACATCCACTACATCAGCTTGGTCCCAATGGAAAACATGTATTGCTTCATGAGGTAACAAGTCTGGTGTCATTTTAAGTGTCACTTTAATATTTGAAGCATTTTCACATGTTGCAAATAATATTTTCTTGATTATGAAACATTTTCTTGGAAATTATAGCTTTTGCCTAATGTCACCTTGGTGCTTGCCATTGTGTCTTAGCAAGTTGGTCACCCTGGAGAAATGGGTTTATACTAGGTATTTCCTTGAATGGTCATGGAACCATTACCATCCATACTTACCACCTTTCATCCTTCTTCCCCTCCATTTCCTCATATTTTCGATTTCTGAGTCCATTGACCCAAGAAGGGATTGTACCTCATTTCATGGGAAGAAGGGGCTAAAGGCCCAGAGGTGTTGCAGCTGGCAAAAGATAAAAGCCAATATTATTCTTCTAGATGCTCACCCTCGGGTCCTGGGAACAATAAAACACTTCTCCTAAAAATGAAGGACCTGCAAAATAAATCACATAATTAATAAATTTCTCGCTTGTTGAGGAAATCCATTTTGTGGTGCCCCATGCTTTAGATTGCGTATGGCACTCAATGTGTTTCTAGCTTCAAGTGGCATTGCAATACTCTTTAATTTCCCTTGCACATAGTACTCAATGTTTTGGACCTTAATCAATTAATGGAAACAAAAGGGCTTGGAAAAATATTAACTAACAATAATCTATTTTTAAGGTCACGACCAAGCCAAACACTAAATTGGTGTATGAGACCCCCTTGTTTGTGGGGCCAGGGACCCCCTTCGCCCAGCGATTTGACTGGTAAAGTCTAAGTAGGTATACCCTACCCCCCTCTATATTTGAACTTGTGACCTATTAGGAGGAAACACAAATTCTTAACCATTAGACCCACTCATACTGTAGTTGCGGATGAAGGGCAACACACCCTCTACAAAGGCACTAATAAATGAGACAATACAAACCCTTGTATGTCAAGAAAACCATGCCTAGAAGTCTTTCCCCAAATCCACCTCACACTTACTACATGACTTAGATAGGTTCTTCTTGGGAAACACCCTTGAATTGGGGATTGGTTAACCCAATGGGGCACCTTGACACCCCTCCCATACCTAAATAAGGAAAATTTTATAAGGTCTTTGAGCATTTGATAGTTTGAAAAGGGGGGTTTGATGCACATGTTCAGGTGGTTCTCTTATTATATGTGGATTACTTGGCATGATTCATATGACTTGTGGACCCTTGGAGGGTGTACTTGTCTGTCTTTGTAGGACCTTTCCAATAAGACAGATGCTAGACCCCACATCTGGGGCACCAATTGATGATAAAATATAGACAAAAACAACATGATGATGGAAAAGGCTCACTAGCCAACTCTCTAATTATTCATACCAAT
>ML825523.1:0-17890 GCA_009831015.1 Picea engelmannii | reverse complement strand
GACAACTCAATCAAATGCCAAGCTACAATGCAGAAGGATCCTCTTGTCCTCTGCTAGGTCGAATGACCATCTATGTGAACCAAACGTCCACATCATTGCTCTCAAAACCAAAATCAACATCCCAATTATGTATGATTCAACTTAAACTTATTGAACCATAATTCTGCTAAAGTCTATCATCTAAATACCGCAGTTTCCCATTTGGAAAATTTCATTCCTACCTGGCATACTTGTTGTTGAAATTTTTAGTCTGAAAACCAATTCCATCATCAATTCTCGCCTTTGTCAGTTGAAAGGAGAGACCAAAAGTGGTTTCATGAACCATTGTCACTAGAATTTTGAACTTCCCCCCTTAAGCTCCATGAGAGTTTCATCATTGCACTCCCTCCTATGCTCAAGAGAGTACCATACTTGTTCCATTTGAGTACAACACAAAGTGAGCATGTGGAAACAACCACATGTTATCTCATCCCGTGAGGGCCATGCTCAAAAGCTACGCCATAAGGGGACCACTTATGTGAGGTACAAAAATGTTATGTGCTGCAAGATTGGTCTTTACTTGAGATTGAATTCTACGGTAAGACTTATATAATCTCTTGGTTGTTGATGACCATTTCCAAGGATCAATCCACTCATAATGAATCTTCAATCTTGCAGGTTTCTTCAGTGTTGAACATCTGTCTGAAGAATGGTTATGCTTGCCACAATGTTGGCAAGGATGGAGATCAAAACACTAATTCTCTATGTGACCAAATTGATTACAATGTTGTCACTTCGCATTATGATGTTGAAATGGAACAGGTGAAGTTGAAACTTCTTGAAGGAATCCATGACTTTGGAACTGGATTGGTTTGGAATAATCGGGAATATGAAAGGTAACTTCCTTGTCATATCCTAGTCCTGTTCTATTATTGTTGCAAATTATTTCTTCCCAAGGTTTGATGATGGGCTTAGAAAGAGTATTATGAACTTGTTGCTTTGAAACTTGTGGAAGTTGATTTACTGCATGTTGCTGCATAATTGAAAGGTTTTCTTCACTAAACTCAAAAGAAAACTCTTGAAATGTAGGTTCAAAAATTGCTTCATCTTCGTCTGCATATGTAATTGTCTTGTTGAGGTACTTTGTCACTGACTGTTTATCAAAAGAATCATCATCATCATAGAGAGGGTTGTGCTGAACAAAAAATAGTTCAAAACACTTCACTGGATGTTGATTTTTGAGATCTATCAACTCATCATTCAATAGCTGGGATAGAGATTGAAGAAGTCTAACTTTAGCTTGCATCACTTGCAAACAAGTTAGAACTAATTGAAGGATTGTTTTTTTCAATATCACTGTGTTTTCTTCAATGGTGTTTATTAGAGTGCTCAAAAACTCTAATAATTCTAGATTTCGCTCCATTTGAACACGCTTGCTTGCACTTCTCGTTCACTTTCTATTCACGCTCGCTTGATTTTGTTTCATGCTCGCTTGTACTCGTTTGAATTTGTTTCCAGGAACGCACTGGCTTATACTTTCATGCTCACTTGAGCTTGCTTCCATGAAGTTGAGGATGTCGGTTACCACCGAAAATGCATCCAAAGTGTGATTTTTACAATGATTTAAGTTTAAACTACTCAACCTTGTCAATTTCGACTCAAAATGAAAATGACTCTTGGGTGTCGGGCTCAACCGAGAATGTACCCAATTATAAATTCAACTTCACTTGATTTAAAAAGACAAGTAAACTTAAAAAAGGACTATTTGTAAGCTACGAATTATCGTTGATTTAGAAATTGAATGGATCTTCAAATTTTATGGTGCTTGTTGGCACAGGGGCAGACCCAGGGTTCAGTTCTAAAGTGCACCAACAAACCCTAACAACTGGCCCTTTCGGCAACAACTGCAAAGTAGATGCAGTCTCACACAAAGTAGCTATGGGGGGTTGTAGGACACATGTGTCTACAACCACAGGAAATGCAAGGAGAATCCAGGGCAACATGCTCACACATATATAGTTATTCTTTATATTTATTAAGCTTACTGCGTGAACTATATCTCAGATCTAACACAATATTTCATTAACAGTATATCAGAGATCAGAAGAACTCAACATCAATCACACATAACAACAGGATATATGTGGTTCACACTCTCCCTAGGGCTACGTCCACAAAACTACGCTTATAATATATTAGATGAAAGCATACAGTTCTATCTGCACTTAGTTTGCATATCTCTCTCTTTCTTTATCTTCTCCTCTCTCCCCTCCCTGCGCACCCAGCTGCAGGGTTGATCTTTGCACCCAACTGAAGATCTTACAACACAATCTTCTCTCACCACACAATACTTCTCTCTCAACAATAACAACAATCACTCGTCATACATAATCTCTCTATATCTCTTTTCTTAACCGATCCCAAGTCCTCTTGATTTTTATTTATACATTACAATGACTCTCGGACATCCTTAGGCCAAAACCTAGGTGTCAAAACCATAAATACCAAAACTCTAGGTGTCTAAAACCTTAGGTCAACTTGACCCGCGTTTTCAGAGCTTCACCAACCTGTCTTTCCTTCTTTCTTGCGAGGTGCTCCAAAGCATCTATTGGTGGCTTTTTTCGGTTGTTGAGTCATCCACGATCCATCTTCCTTGCTGATTTGTCTTCCTCTCTCTCCCCATCCAACGACGTGCTTTCTCTTACTTCGCTCCATCTTTTCTGCTCTTTTTGTCACTTCGACCCAATCTCAGTCAACTTTTCTTTTGCGCAGTTCTCTCTTTGCGCTTCATTCCTTAATATTCGCAACCTTCCATAACCAAGGGCCAACAGGCCCCCAACACTCACATGTGACTCGTCCTAAGGCACTTCAGGTCTGAAACTTCTATTTTTCTTCATCTTCATACTGCGCGGGGCAGCCTGTGCTTCTTTCTCTGTCCCACCCTTCTTTCCTTGTGCAGATTGTCTTTTCTGTGTTTGGTACCCAGTTTCAACTGCACCTGGTACCTGGACCCTTTTTGTCATGCTTCTACTGGGAGCTGCAAGGTAGTTGGTTGTCATAGTACAATTTAAACTAGCTCCCATTCACCAAACCTTCCTTCCATTCTCCATTCAAAGTTTTCAACTGCGCAGATCCTCCTTCTGTAACATAAACAACCTCGTATGGCCCAAGCCAATGTGTCCTAAACTTCCCTGCATGCTTCATGAACTTGTTGTTGTATACCAATACCAGATCTCCTTGCTTGAAGGCTTTCTTCTTGATGTGCCTATCATGATAGGCCTTTTCTCGTTCCTTATGTACCTGCTGATGGAATCCTGCAACAAATCAATCTTCTTCTAGTTCTACCAACTGTGCAAGCCTCTCTTGAACAGTGCCAATGTCATCCATATCTGTGAGTGCTGCAATTATGAGACTAGGAACCAAATATTCCATAGGGACAACTGCTTCTAGGCCATACACCAACTTAAAGTGAGTTTGCATTGTTAGCTTCTTGCAAGTAGTTCTATAGGCCCATAGTACTGTTGATACTGTCAAATCCTAGTCATCCATGTTCACACTACAAATCTTTGTCAGCGCTGTCTCTAAGATCTTGTTGAAAGCTTCGACTGTCCCTTTCACTTATGGATGGTAGGGAGTACTCTTTTGATGGTGGAATTCAAATTCCTGAGTCAAAGATTCAATAGTCTTATTAATAAAGTGTGTGCCTTGGTCGCTCATCAGGGTCTTCGAGCATCCAAACCTGGTTATGATATCCTCAAATATAAATCGTGCAGCTGTAGTTGCACTATAGTCTTTAACTGCTCTTACTTCTGCCCATCTTGTCAAATACTCTGTCGCAATGATGATGTATCTAGCTCCTGTGCGCTTCCCTGGTGGGTTTATAGGTCCCATGAAATCAATTGCCCATTTCTCAAATGCCTGCAAAGTTAGTTTTGGTGCTAACGACATCTCATCTCTTCGAGAAGGATTCCCAATTATTTGGCATACATCACAGGCTTTATAGTATTCCTTGGCATCTTTATGTAAAGTAGGCTACCAGAGGCCAACTCTAAGAACCTTCTGCGTTGTTGCTTTCCCTGCGTAGTGTCCTCGTGCGATGCCTTCATGTTCTTCTGCTAAAATCAGTGGTCTTTCTGCCTCCATAACGCATCTCCTCAGGATCTCATCAGGTCGCATCTTGTATAGCTGTCCAGCTATAAGTGAAAAACTACAACGCGCACTACCAATTGTTTCTTCTGGATGATTGTATATTCACTAGGTGCCATTCCTGTTGACAGGAACTGGACTATCTCGACGAAGTGATCATCAATCTTTCTAATGGCCAACAACTGTGCATCTGGTAGTGTATCCTCCAAACTAGTAGGTTCCTCTCCATGTTCTAACCTAGACAAATGATCAGGTCCCTTGTTCATTCTCCTTGGCTTGACCACAATCTCAAAATCATATTCCTGGAATAACAATAGCCATCTACATATTCTTTCCCCCAACACTAGCTTGTTGACTAGGTATTTCAACGTGGAGTGATCAATGAACATATTAAAGTGGCCTCCCAACCATTAGTGTTGAAACTGCTGCAGCGCGTACACCATGGCTAAACCTTCTCTCTCAGTGGTGGTGTAATTTATCTCAGTTGTTGAGAGCTTCCTGCTAGCAAAGGCTAACGGGTGGTTAATATATCTTGGTCCTGGTTGTGCTAACAATGTTCCTAGTGAAATAGAATATGGATCGACATGCACATGAAATTCCTTGCTCCAATCTGGGAAAACCAGAATAGGCGCAGTAACCATTTTTTGTTTCAGTGTGTCGAAGCTCTGCTGGCATTCTTCTGTCCATTGAAACTGACAATCTTTCTTCAGAATCTTCTCCATAGGTGTTGTAATCTATGCATATCCCTTAATGAACTTCTTATAGTATCTAGTATGTCCCAACGCAGTGCGCAACTGTCTAACTGAAGTAGGAGGGGGTAGATCAACAATAATGGCAATCTTGGATGGATCTACCAGCAACCCCTGCTTACACACAATATGGCCCAACAACACTCCAAAGGGCGAAAAGAAGATGCACTTCTTCAGATTCAGGGCAATCTGACATTGCCTACAATTATCCAACATTAGTCTTAAACATTCAATATGATTTTGTAATAAGCTAAAAACAGTCCAATCATCAAAATATGCTTCCAAAAATTTATTTGAAAACTCCTTGAATGCTTCGACCACCACCTTGGAAAAGATGGATGGTGCATTATTCAATCCGAAAGGCATCACTGTATACTGGTAGGAACCCCATTCTGTTGCAAATGTGGTCTTATGGCGATCTTCCTTGGAAATCTTGATCTAGTGATAACCTAAAAATCCATCTGTAAAGGAATATAACTCATGTCCTCCTACATTATCTAACACTTCGCCTGTAAACGGTGTAGGGAATGGGTCATGCAAACATGCATCATTCAACTTCCCGAGGTCTACACAGATCCTGATCTCTTATGTCTTCTTGTCTTGTACCATCATAGGACTAATCCACTCTGACTCTTCAACAGGTTCTATGATTCCTGCTTCCAACATTCCGTCTAATTCAATCTTCACTTTCTCCTTATATTTGGGATTCAATTTGTAGGGTCTCTGCTTGACTGGCCTTGCATCTGGTTTCAAGGGGATCTTCATCTCTCCCATGAGCCCTTTTATGCCCTTCTTATAAGTGCACTTGGTTGGGAACAAGTCCTGATATTCATGCAGTAATTATGTGATCTTATAAATGGTGGCATCATCCCAGTAATCCCCAACATTAGCAAGCTTAGGTTCTTGCTCTGTTCCAATATTAACTTTCTTGATTTTGATTGGCTGTCCAATGAAAGGTAGTTCGACTCCTGGTCCTTCTATGTCTCTCTATCGTTCCGTTTCTGTGATGTTCACAGTCCTAGGATCATCGTCTTCATCGGCATTGATATTGTAACATCCTTGAAGTTTTTGAAGAGGTGCAGTCCATTCATCTTCTTCTTGCTCCATAGAGAGTCTAGGTGCCTCCTCAAATACTTTTTGTCTGAAAAATTGTAAAGATTGATCCACCGTGGGATACTGACTTTCAAATAAAAATGTAGCTATAAAATTCCGAGTCATACCGTACCAATCTGAAGTGATCAGGCGCAATTCTGCTTGAAGATACCAATTGATAGGCGTTGTGTCTAGAGTATTTATGAATTTATGCACCCATTGTTCTTGAGAAATGCTACTCCAGGCCTCCTCACAACCTCGCACATGGTCCTTCGGACAACTTTGACTTGTGTATCTAACTTTGCATCCTTCAATGTTGTCTGAAAATCGCGTTGTCATCAAAGTGCGACATCGTATCCAGTCCGTGATGTTCTTTTTATGTGCCCCCCACCATCATGTTGGATTAGCTTTCAAAGCCTCGTACAATTTCAACAATCTATGTTGTACTGGTACAACTTCTTCAAATTCCAGTAAGAACATTTTTAAGTGATTTAAATCATCAAATGTGGGCAAGTTACTTACTTTTGTGCCAAACCAACGAACTTCCTTGGTCAATCTAGCACATCTCCGCGCAAAAACTTCATACATTTTGTTCTGCCAGTTCTCCAGTGCTTCTTCTGAGTCCGATGAGCATGCACTATCACTTCGCCAGCTCAAATTCCCATCTGTTGTAGGGTTAATGTAATCGTGTTGTCTTGCTATCAATTTATATATATTCTCTAGCTCATATGCGCGGTCTTCTTCTCTGATGGGTTCTATGTATCTTCGACCTTCATTGGGATCCAGAGGTGCAATGACCCTAAGGCCATCACCTTAAAATGTCATTCTTCTTTTCTTTAAGTCAACAACAATGGAATTGTTGAAAGCCCAATCAATTCCTAACAGCGCAAGATAAGAACAACTATCATCAACTATCTCAATCACCTCGAAGTCCACACATGGTCTTACCCCATCGATGTCCACAGGGACATGCTCCAGCCTACCAAGGGGATTACTGCCTGTTGATGAGCCATCCTAAGCTTAATAGGGGAATAGATCAACTTAGGTTTTCCCACCAGTGCCCAGGTTTGCTTCGTCATAACATTGACCTCCGACCCTAAGTCGAGGACCACATAATCTCCAATTTGGGCATTAAGGTGTAGTTCCTTATTTGTCCTTCTCTTTTTGGATAGTTGATGTACTGCTTTATTCAGTAGAGGGTCTACCCTTCCTATCTCATGCTGTCTGATCAAATTTTGTAGTTCTTGTATGTATTTTTCATCCTTAATCAAATTAATGCAAGTACATAAGACTTCCATAAGCCTGCCTACCTCTTTTCCTTCTCTGGGCAAAGCAGACTAATCAAAGGCCAGGGGAATTCCACATTCTCTCACTTCTGGTTGTGCCTTTGATGAATAATCCTGATCTCTTCCAAACTATTTTCTTGCTTCTTCAAATGTTTGCTTCTCTTTCTTTGGATCAAACTCCCGTGTCTTCTCCTCAGCTCTTCTAACTCCTGATTCTTCTGTAATCTTCCCTGGAGTCACCCTATCTTCTCCTATAGTAGCACCTCCTCTAGTGATAATGACGACTCTAGGATCCACTCTGCAAGGTTCTGCTAAGATTGGTTGTACTTGTTGGTTCCCTCCTAGTCTTTCCTGAATTTTGGCTAACAGCGCAAGACAATATTCTATGACATGTTCAAATAAGTTGCAGTAACTGCAAGTGGTACAAGGGTTCTGGCAGTTCCTTGCCAAGTGAACTAGTTGTGTGCAATTATAACAAATGATCTGTCCTTGACCTCGACCCATTCCTCCTCCTTGTCCTCTTCCTCTGAATTTGCCACAAGGGTTGAAGTTTCCTCTTCCTAGGGAGTTAAATTTCATAGTATTTCCTTCTTGTTGTACTTCGCCTTGAATTCTATATGTGTCTCTTCATCGTTCATGCAAGAGGTCATAAGCCCTACAATATTTCTCATCATTCCCCACCGATTTATAGAATGTGCAATACAGGTTGGTAGGTGTCTAGACATATTTTTGCATGTAATTGAATTCTCCAGGGCGATGTCTATTTCTACATACCTTGCACCAAGGTAGAGTAACCTGCTTCAAAGGGCTCAGGGCTCCTGAAGCCAAGTACTCATGGAATAGAGGACAATGATCCTTATCATGACCTTCTAATTTGCATCTGATACACCAAATAACTTCTCTTTTATATTTCCCCTTATCCTTTTTCATATCTTCGACCTGTAGTGATAAGCTAGTTAGCTGACTCAAAATTTGACTCATACCTGAACTAGACTCTCCCATAGGGGTTGATTCTAGTTTCATGGCGATCTCGAGTGCCTCAGCTTGTGAAGAGATCTTCTGTTGCATCAGAGGGACTCTGATGTGTGGTAAGAGGGAAGCAATGAACCATTTTTTTTTTTTTTTTCGTCTGAAATCTGAAAACTCAAATGACCTGTCAGGGACTTAAATCTCTGATCAAACTCCCAAATAGGTTCCACTACTTTCTTCTTGATTTATTTCAACTCTGTGATGCATTTCCACTCTGACTTGGGTTTCTTGAATTCTGCAATCAATGCAAGCTTGATCAAGATCAGTGGTTTCAGCTGGACAACTCCTTGGACGAACTTCATGTACCAGCTCAATGTGCGCTCTCTTAGGGTAGTACTAAAATGAGCTCTCTTAACAGCTTCTTCGGTGACATTATTAATACTCCATACAACTTCGCTTAAGAACCAATGTTGATCAGGGTCTTCAGATCCATCTCCCCTAAAGGTAGGTAACCTCATCTCATCTGCCATAGATCTTCCTAGGGTTCCTAACTAAGTATGCACTGAACCGCTTGTACCAGTGCTCGAAGTGTTCTTATAACTTAGGTTACTCTGGTTACTTAATGTTGTTAAAACAAAAGGAGGTGTAACAATACTTACTTCAATAGTTTGCGCAGTTCCTGAAGTTTCTGACTCTTCTCAGCGAGGTTCTCCAGTCTTCCCTTCTTCTGCCCTAGCGGATTCTGAATGTTCCTCGTTTAGTAGCTCTTCTTCTTCTCCACTGTATAACCCTTCTTCCTGTGCTGGTGGTTTGTGATTCTACTCAAATAAGTCCACCAGAGGAACTTATCTGAAAGTTCTCCCACTGCGTGTGTGTTCGACCTATGTGTCGTTGTCGCTGTCTGAATTCTTGAACATTATATTTTTCAATCTGACCCACTACTGTATCTTTTGGATGTTCTTCTCATGCAATAACATCTTGATCTTGAACTTCAAGAAGTGTACAAATTTTCCTCTTGATCCCTTAAAGAAATATCTCTATGCTTGGTTATATGATTCTACTCTATCAATAGAAAACTCAATGATATACCCTCCAATGGTTCTATCAAACCAATGATCTACTACTCTTGACATGATGTTATCAACTCTCTTAACCTTCTTGATTAGCACCGACGTCCAAACCACAGGCGGTCTGAGTCTGATCTCAAACTGGGTATCTGCTAATCTGGCTAGCCACTCGTATAGCTCCTTATGAATTTCTCCAAATAAAATCTCGTGTATATCAGTAAAGATATACCTTCCCAACCAATCCTCTGTACTAAGATTAGGGTTATTATTCTGAGCTTCAGTGAAGTCCTTCTCTTGTTCTTCTATCCTCTTCTGAATCTCTGTCTTCGATGGAAACCACCTTGACATTCCCTCAAGAAGATCCCAGTCCCGACAACAGAACCATTTGTTGGCACAGGGGCAGACCCAGGGTTCAGTTCTACAATGTACCAACAAGCCCTAACTACTGGCCCTTTCAGCAACACCTGCAAAGCAGATGCAATCTCACCCGAAGTAGCTATAGGGGGGTTGTAGGACACAGGTGTCTACAACCAGAGGAAATGCAAGGATGATCCAAGGAAACACGCTCACACAGATCTAGTTATTCTTTATCTTTCTTAAGCCTACTGCGCGAACTATATCTTAGATCTAACACAATATTGCATTAACAGTATATCAGAGATCAAAAGAACACAACATCAATCACACATAACAACAAGATATACATGGTTCACCCTCTCCCTAGGGCTACGTCCACAGAACTGCGCTTATAATATATTAGATGAAAGCATACAGTTCTATCTGCACTTAGTTTGCAGATCTCTCTCTTTCTTTCTCTTCTCCTCTCTCCCCTCCCTGCGCACCCAGCTGCAGGGTTGATCTTTGCACCCAACTGAAGATCTTAAAACACAGACTTCTCTCACCACACAATACTTCTCTCTCAACAATAACAACAATCAATCGTCATACATAATCTCTCTATATCTCTTTTCTTAACCGATCCCAGCTCCTCTTGAACTTTATTTATACATTCGAATGACTCTCGGACATCCTTAGGCCGAAACCTAGGTGTCAAAACCCTAAATACCAAAACCCAAGGTGTCCAAAAGCCTAGGTCAACTTGACCCGTATTTTCAAGGCTTCGCCAGCCCGTCTTTCCTTCTTTCTTGCGAGGTGCTCCAAAGCATCTATTGGTGGCTTTTTCCGATTGCTGAGTCATCCACGATCCTTCTTCCTTGCTGATCTGTCTTCCTCGCTCTCCTCGTCCAACGACTTGATTTCTCTTACTTTGCTCCGTTTTTTCTGCTCTTTTGGTCACTTCGACCCAATCTCATTCAACTTGTCTTCCGCATAGTTCCATCTTTGCGCTTCTTTCCTTAATCTTCACAACCTTCCATAACCAAGGGCCAACAGGCCCCCAACACTCACATGTGACTCATCCCGAGGCACTTTAGGTCTGAACCTTCTGTTTTTCTTCGTCTTTGGACTAAGTGCGGCAGCCTATGCTTCGTGCTCTGTCCCACCCTTCTTTCCTTGTGCATACTATCTTTTCTATGTCTGGTACCCAGTTTCAACTGCACCTGGTACCTGGACCCTTTTTCTCATGCTTCTACTAGGAGTTGCAAGGCAGCTGGTTGTCGTACTACATTTTCAACCGGCTCTCATTCACCAAACCTTCCTTCCATTCTCCATTCAAAGTTTTCAACTGCGCAACTCCTCCTTCTATAACGTAAACAACCTCATATGGCCCAAGCCAATGTGTCCTGAACTTCCCTAGATGCTTCATGAACTTGTTGTCGTATACCAATACCATATCTCCTTGTTTGAAGGCTTTCTTCTTGATGTGCCTATCATGATAGGCCTTTTCTCGTTCCTTCTCTACCTACTGATGGAATCCTGCAACAAATCAATCTTCTTCTAGTTCTACCAACTGCACAAGCCTCTCTTGAACAATTCCAGTGTCATCCATATCTGTGAATGCTGCAATTCTAAGACTAGGAACCAAATATTCCATAGGGACAACTACTTCTAGGCCATACACCAACTTAAAAGGAGTCTGCATTGTTAGCTTCTTGCAAGTGGTTCTATAGGCCCATAGTATTGCTAGTACTCTCAAATCCCAGTCATCCTTGTTCACACTGCAAATCTTCGTCAGCGTTGTCTCTAAGATCTTGTTGAAAGCTTTGACCATCCCGTTCACTTGTGGATGGTAGGGAGTACGCTTTTGATGGTGGACTTCAAATTCTTGAGTCAAAGCTTCAATAGTCTTATTAATAAAGTGTGTGCCTTGATCGCTCATCAGGGTCTTTGGGCATCCAAACCTGGTTATGATATCCTCAAATATAAATCACGCAGCTGTAGTTGCACTACGGTCCTTAACTGCTCTTGCTTCTGCCCATCTTGTCAAATACTCTGTCGTAGTGATGATGTATCTAGCTCCTGTGCGCTTCCCTCGTGGGTTTATAGGTCCCACAAAATCAATTGCCCATTTCTCAAATGCCTGCAAAGTTAGTTGTGGTGCTAACGAAATCTCATCTCTTCGGGAAGGCTTCCCAATTCTTTGGCATACATCGCAGGCTTTATAGTATTCCTTGGCATACATCGCAAGCTTTGTAGTATTCCTTGGCATCTTTATGTAAAGTAGGCCACCAGAGGCTAGCTCTAAGAACCTTCTGCATTGTTGCTTTCCCTGCGTAGTGTCCTCCTGCGATGCCTTCATGTGTTTATGCTAAAATCAATGGTCTTTCTGCCTCCATAACGCATCTCCTCAGGATCTCATCATGTCCTGTCTTGTATAGCTGTCCGACTATAAGTGAAAAATTTGCAGCGCACTCTACCATCTTTTTCTTCTAGATGATTTTATATTCACTAGGTGCCATTCCTGTTGACAGGAATTGGACTATCTCGGTGAAGTGATCATCAATCTTTCTAATGGCCAACAACTGTGCATCTGGTAGTGTATCCTCCAAACTAGTAGGTTCCTCTCCATGCTCTAACCTAGACAAATTATCAGGTCCCTTGTTCATTCTCCCTGGCTTGACCACAATCTCAAAATCATATTCTTGGAATAATTGTAGCCATCTGCATATTCTTCTCCCCAACACTGGCTTGTTGACTAGGTATTTCACTCCATGGATTTTTCACCACTGTCCAGCTAAATCCCACACAGCTCAATCTAACTGTCAATTTCTTATGAGGACATTTCCTTTGGAGGCATCTTGATGATGAACGTTGCACCTTGATTATGGAGGACATTTCCTTTGGAGGCATGTTGGCATGACTATAGGATGGGATTCCACCCTTCTCCACTTGAAAGTTGGCCTTTCGATGCCCAAACATCACAAAGGGGCTAGGGTTTTGATGAATTGCTTGATGGATTGATGGAGGAAGCATGTACCATGGACCCTGGCACTTGAGAGAGGGACACATGTCCTTCGGAGGCCAAACATTTCACCTTTTCAGGCTTGACATCTCTGCCATGAGACTAACGTCACCCTACTAGTGCATGATGTCACCCTCTTTAGGGTTTTATTTTATGTAAAATTCAATTTTTGTAAATTGAAAGGGTGAATTAAAGAAGTCGACCCTCTTATGTAAATACATGGATTTTCATTGGAGTCTTTTGGTGGCTAGGATTTCCCATATAAATATGGCTAGCCAAGACTCATTTAATCATCACATTCCTCTCCATTATGAGAGTACTAAGTCTGAAATTTTCTCCCTATAGGGCTATCTCTCTCTTCTACACTCATGCGACTTGCTGGGATGATCAATTGTGGATGTATTCTGCTTATTTTTTTGATGGAATTTCTGCAATTAGGTTTATTCTTGTCATGTTTTGGTGAAGTAAGTAAATTTCTGCAATTTCATTTCATGTTATTGAATGGTTATGGTAAATTTTACTTGTTCATATTGAATATTTTGCTTTTTAAAACCCTAAGAGAGGAGCATATTTACTTCCTCCACTCACAAGGTTAATTTCATCCATAAATTTGTGAAGCAAATCCTACCTAGGGTTAAGTTCTTAAAGACATAAAGTGATATCACTTTAAGAGTTTGATTATAGACTCTTGATTATAACTTAACTCAAGAACTTAATAAGGGAGAAAAGGTTGCTATAGACCAAAAGTTCTTGCACTCTAGCAATCCTTCTCTTTAAGGATTGAAATCTAAGGCCCTAATGTGCTAGCACCTTAGATTTCAAACCTTACATCTTACAACTTGCTACTATAATATCCAAACATATTGTATTATTGTTGTAAAGGACTCGATAGCCCTAATGCACTAATTATTTGAGCTCTCTTGTGGTGAAAGTGATCAACAAACTCTCAGTTTTCATTCTCTCAAGCTTTCTACTAACTTTGCTAACTCTAACTTAAGCTAATTCACTAACATACTTGTTGTTGCTGCAACAATCTGCTACAACTATACTAACATACACTAGTTTGTTGCATACTTTGCTCTAATAGTGGCTTAACATACTGAGAAATTGCATTTAATTATTGTACAATGTTCTATTGAATAAATGCTAAATTTTCATGATAAATTGTTACAATTCTGAAGTATAATTTTTGTTGTTGTTACAATTCATGTATTGTTGTTGTACCACTATTAAATGCTGCAATTTTACAACAACCATAGCATCTTTTATTGTTTAGTGTCTTTAGATACATGCATACTTGTACTTGGAAATTTTACTTGCATACTTGTACTTGGAAATATTGATATACATGTTGTAAGTGTTCTTGTTCCGGGAAGGTACTCATACGAACTTCATACCTCTTTTCCCTTTTACCTAGACTTTGGCTTAGGTGATCAAGAGAGGGGGCGATAGGATTGGCTAACAAACTTGCTACTTTGATCCCTTGAGGTCACCAAAGAAGCCTCCCTTGTGGTGGACCTCCTCCATCCCTAGAATGAGGGGATTTCTTACTAAGATGACAATGGTAGGATTTCCTATAGTTACGTAAGATTTAATGATCTTGTGTTGGGATTTGCACAACTACAAATCTGGTGGTAACATTTTGGCACCGTTGCCAGGGTGGATTGAATCATTCTCCTCAACGAAATATCTTCCGGTAAGCTCCTCCCGAAGCCCTTATTTTACAAGCTTACTTGGCAACTCCACTGAGGGTAGTTCCTTCATCTTCCTTTGATGATCTAAGGGGGATCAACTCGAGACTCCACTAATATATTCCTAGGTGTCATCCTCCTCTCAAATTCATGTACTCTCAAGTGATGGAACCATGGCACCTGTGGATGACCAAGAAAGATATCCTTTTGTTGATTTGGAGAACATTCCTGGATACCCACATGAGTTTGTTGTTTGGGGAGACCATCCAATGTTCAAGGGCTATGTTTTTATTCATATCATGGAGTTCCTTGAGTACTTATGGGAAATAGAACCACAACCTGAAGACATAGGAAAAAATTATTTATATGTTGCTTTCCCTCGGACGTACAAAATTGGGTTAAGGATTGTTGCAAACCAAAGGGAATATTGTAACTCATAGATTTCATTAGCATATTTATTGAGTACTGGCACCCAAATCATCATACATATGAAGATTTTCTTCGAGACATCACAAAAGTCCTTGAGTATGTAGGGTTCACCATTGAGATTCTAGAATAACTCGGGAACACATATCTTGCTCAAAATCAAGAACCCAAGGAAGAGATTTGCGAAGAGCCTCATCATGAACACAAAGTACTAGTGTTTTACCCTCCATTTGATGAAGTCATCCAAGCTTCCATTCCTCTTGCACAAGAAGAAGAAAATATAGTGAGTTATTTTCCTTTCCAAATTTCTGATGATGCTTTATTTCATGATTTGGAAAATGAATAAGTGTTAGATGAACCCTTGGATGTACTAGGCCCTTAATGTTATAATGAAGACGATGACGTGGTTGATAACATTGATGATTTTATACATGTTGGGAGACATAAATGGGATGTGATTTGTCCTAGTGGAGATCTTATTTACGACATTGAAGGTCATTTCCGATCGCCGCCCTTAGAACAACCATATATGATTGTGGTTGATTCTGATGATTGGCAACAAGAAGATGACATGATTAAGAATTTGTTCCAATCACCTAGGGATGACTTTTTGAAGCATTCTCATGATTATTTTCAGTCATAACCTGGGGGATTTGATACATATTATTTCGAGCACTTGGATTTACTCTTTGAAGAAAATTTTCAACCACCGATGTGCTCCAATTTTGATGAGGGTAAGGACATGATTTTCCCAGAGAAGGATTTTTGTGATGAGATTTTCCAGCCTTCCTCTTTCCCTTGATCTTGCTATGTCAGTGAAGATGCATCAGGGAAACATATTCCTTGTCCAAAGTTGTCTCTGGGGAAAATTTATTTCTTAGAATTTAAGGGTAGGTTGAATGCCTTAAGAAGAAGTTTGACATCTCAATCTTTAAATCTTCCCCTAAGTTGTTATCAGTCATCCTCCAGATTCTTGTTCATCCCTTCTCAGACCTCGAGGAGTGATAATATCCATGGTAGTCAACCTTCAGAGTCTTTGATCCAACCTTATGAGTTTTTATTTTGTCACACTTCGTTTCATAGATGGATCGAGCATCCTTGTGGGAACATGAATTGTCATAATTACCCCCTCCCCCTCCTACCTCCATAAGTTAGAATTTATGCTTAGTTACGATATAATGCATGTTCTAGATCATGACATTTTTGTGCTTGACTTATCTTTATTTTAGTTCATGATGAAGCACATGGGTAAATATTTTGAAACAATGCTAGGATGGTCTTACTAGTTATACGATTACACCTAGCATTGCACTAACATAGATTAGAGTAGATAGTTTAGGGTAGGCATTTGCATCATGCATATCATGGTAGTGTAGTTGCATCTTGCTTGAATTTGCATAAATGCATATGATTTGCATATTTTTTTTTCCATCATTACATATTGTTATGTTACATTCTTATGCTCATATTGATATGTTAGAATAAAAAAGGTAAAAAAATGTATTTTCAAGTATTGCTCTACATTTTGTAGTTAGAATATTTTTTCATTTGAATAAGGGGTGAGTATGCCACCCTTTGATACCCAAACGTTTCTTATTTCAGTTTGTGTAGGCACATGTCATACTAGGAAATTTTGAGGTTCTCATGCACTCTACAACGAGCACATGTCCCCATGTAGGAGCTAGATGTTACCCCCCAAGTCTAGGGGTAACTAAGGAGATCATGTCTCAAGGCCCATAGCTAGTAGACATGGAGTGCCAAGAGTCAGATCGATTAGCAGAGCCCACATGGTCCCTCCTATTCATGTCGATCACCACTCATCACAAACAATAGAGCAACATCCACTACATTGGCTTGGTCTCAGAGGATAACACGTCTTGCTTCATGAGGTAACAATTATGGTGTCATGGTAAGAGTCACTTTAATATTTGAAGCATTTGAACATGTTGTAAAGAATACTTTCTTGATTATGAAACGTTTGCTTGGAAATTATACCTTTTTCCTAATTTCACCTTGGTGGTTGTCATTGTGTCCTAGCAAGTTGGTCACCCTCAGAAAAAATGCTACTAGGTAGTTCCTTAAAGGGTCATCGCACCATTCCCATCCATACTTATCGCCTTCCATCCTTCTTCCCCTTCGTTTCCTCATCTTTTGGGTTTTCGATTCTATTACTATCTAGATACTAAATTTTCAATTTTTTCCTTGTTGCAGGAATGGGGTTATTCACGTAGCACCTAGAAGTGTTGTTCCTGAGCACCGGTATCATATATGCCAAAAGTAGTACTGAGCTTCTAACTTGCCTCATTGTAAGGAGGTATAAGAAGGGTGGAAATCCTTATTCCATTCACCTTTGAAACAGTGCTATGATGCCTTGATCGAGACTTCATGATTATTTTAAAGTTCTTGGCCGGGAGCCAATCTTCAACACCTGTCATCAAACACAACACAGGAGCCTGCATCCATGGTATAACCTTCAACTCCTTCAACTATAGAGAGATTTGTTTCTAGTGTTTTGGAGCCCTCTCTAAACACAAGGGAAGCATTGGACAAGTATCGAGTTATGTCTCATTTCTAGGAGGTTTTTAAATACAAAGAGTAGCTGTTGGATTGTGGAATATTGTGGGCCCGAAGGACAAACTCCAGCTCCAATGCTGCAAGATTCAGTTACATGCTACCTGCCATCATATTACATATTAAAATTAGCACATAAGCCAAGTGCTAAGAGAACTCATCAAATGCCATGAGAAGGAGAGCCTCATAGATGTGTCAGCATAACACTAAGACCAAGAATCAATACATAACCAAAGTTGAAATGCCAAGCATGCACAACAATGCATAGAGTATAGAAAGTACCATCTATGGTATGGAAACATGTGCAAATATCGATGGTGGATGCTTGAAGATCGAAAAGGTATCGAAAAGCAACATTAGTTTTTAATATTGGAATTGAAAGAAGGTTAATGCCAAGTGGGTTCACATGGCATTTTCAATCTTGGTTTTGTTTGGCCCTATCATATGGATCCTCAGTTGCAGCAGCAAGGTTTGTTTTGAATTCTTTATAAAACCTATAAAATGTATGATCAAAAATTAATTCTTATGATTATGGAGCAAGGCACTGATGATT
>ML825522.1:34975-72490 GCA_009831015.1 Picea engelmannii | reverse complement strand
ATTCAAAAGAGGAAGAGTATGAAGAAGTAGAAGTTGATTACATAGAAAAATTGATCAGTGCAATTGAATATATAAAGAAATAAAGAGAATAAAACAATTCATCCAAGAAAGAATTGATTAAGAAAAAGGAAAGTGTTCAAGGTTTCGAAAAAGCTCAGCAGGTCATCAAGAATTTAAGAACTCAGCTAGAAGAGGCCAGAAGAATTGAAGAAACTCTAGAATATCAAAAGCAATGTTTAGAAGCCAACATAACAATACAAAAGGAAGAAGCAGAAAAGAGAGAAAAGATATTTACAGATCATCTCAAGGAAAGAATCGATGACTTAAACCAACTTGAGGAAGAGTTTTGTCAAGAAGAGAGAAGACTCAAAGCAGAAATAATTACATTGAAAATCCAACTTGAAGAAGAAAAGAGAACAAAAAAGGTCATGAATTCTCAAATAATGAAGAAAGAAGAAGAGGTTGAGAAGCTTGAAGAAGAAGTTTTCACACTAAGAGTCAAAGTCCTCAAGCTCAACAATAATTTTGAAGAGATAGAAACATCCACATCAATTATAGAGAATGAAGAGAAGCACTCAAGGTTGCTAGAAAAGAAGAATGAAGAAAATAGAAAGAGTTATCCAGAAGTAATCAAAGGAAGGAGTCATGGTCAACTAGAATCTAAGAAAACTATTGAAGATACATCTTGAATAAGTCCATTCATGTTCAAGCCACAAAGAAGCTTAAATCATGATCATGATCAGTAAAGGCAGAAACTCAGAAGGACTATGCCACAAAGAAGATCATTCACTCCCAGGTATGCAAATTTATTTTATGGTCATTTTTTTTATTGTACTAATTTTGTACATAAGATTGTAGATTGTAGGGATTATAAAAGATATGTTCAAGCAAGAAGTGAATATGTGGCCCCACGTAACATTGAATGTTACAAATTTCATAAATATGGACACATAGCTAGTGATTGTAGAAGCATGATCGATACTTCCATGAAAGAGAACATTGATATTAGATATAAGAAATTATGGATAAGAAAACACGAAGAACAGGTGAACAAATACCACGTCCCAAAGATCGCAAGATTGGAAATAAAAAAAGATGAAGAAAAATCTACAAAGAAAAAGAAATATGTCGAATATAGAAAGGTTTGAAAAATAACTAAAAGAAAATAAGGAAAGGTAAATAAGGAACAGTTCAAGATATTGTACTTCCAGGCATTGTAGTGAAAGATGAATCCACAGACAGAAGGAAATAAGTCAGATCTCAGAGAGATGATGAATCTACCAATGAAGATGATGATGAATCTATCAATGAAGATGATGATGAATACACATCAGAACATGAACTATTCTGAGCCATTCATCTTAGAGACTCCCAGGTAATATGAATAGTATATATGGGGATTCTATGCGATATCTATGACAGAACAAACAACCATCCTTCGAGCATCTTACAGAGTTTGAGAATACAAATCTAGAGCAGTCAGTTAACATAAGTACAATTTGATGGATTAATCAAGATTTCATGATAGTATAGTGATAAATGGGTCATCATTATGGATAGTTGCACAAGTAGATTCTTGGACAGTATGGAAGAGATCATGGATTCATAGATTGTTTCAAAGAATGGTTTAGAGACGAAGAAACATTATCATAATGGATGATAATTACATGAGAAATGGCTCCAACAATGCTAATGGATTCCAAATTGACAAATATTTTTTGGACACATGTAGTGCATACAACAGTTCACATTAAAAATAGAGTAATGCTCAGAAACAACAATGACAAAACTCCCTATGAACTATGGAAAGGAAACACAAACAACAACCTCTACATCAAGGTAACTCAAGGTAGTATTTTATTAATTGAAATTTATGTTGATGATATTGTTTTTTGGAAGTATTAATGACAGGTTAAGCCGGAAATTTTCAAAGGATATGCAGAATGAATTTGAAATGTCATTACTTGGATAATTATACTTCTTTCTGGGTATTTGGATATGTCAAAGAAACCAAGGAATTTTTATTTCTCAAACCAAGTATATTAGAGAAATGTTAAAGAGGTTCGGAATGGAAGATTGAAAACCAGTTATCATTCCCATGTAAACCAGTTGCAAGTTGAGAAAAGATGATGATTCAAAGTCTACAGATCAGAGGAAATATAGGTCAATGACTGGTAGATTACTATCTGTGACAACATCCAAACCAAATGTAATGCAGGCAATTGGACAGGTTGCATGATTTCAAGTAGCACCAAAGGAATAACATCTATTAGAAATGAAGAGGATTTTCAGAGATCTCAAAGGAACATAAGAGTTTGGATTATGGTGTCTAAAAGGAAAGGATCTATCACTTATTTCCTACACAGATGTTGATTGGGTAGGTTGCATTGATGACCAATGAAGCACCAATGGATTAGCATTATACTTGGGTGAGTTTTTAGTATCATGGTTAAGAAAGAAACAATCATGAGTATCCTTATCTACAACCAAGGCAGAGTATATTGCAACAACAACATGTTGTACATAGGTTCTATGGATGAAACAAACTCTGACAGATATACAGGTTGAAAATGATGATTCCATTCCAATCTATTGTGATAATACAGGTGTCATTAGTATCTCGAAGAACTCAGTGATGCACTCCAAGATGAAGCACATTCCAATAAAGTATCACTTTCTATAGGAACAAGTTACAGAAAAGAACATCAGACTTGAATATGTGGGCACAAAAGAACAAGCGACAAACATATTTACAAAACTTCTTCCATGGGAAGCCTTAAATATCTTCACCAGCGACTAGGAGAAATTTATACCCCAAAAAGAATTCTTTTGAATGCTTATCTTATATGTATTAGATTTAAACAAGGAAGCACCATAAAGAGGATAGTTCATGTTGGAAGATCAGTTTCAGGAAGAGTTCAGTCAGGGGGATTATCCCCAAGGACAATTCAGTTAGGGGGAGCAACCCCGGATGGAAAGATACCATTTCCATTGATGACAAAGGGGGAGATATTTATCAGATGCAAAGGTAAATGCTTGGAGAAAGAGCACAAAGGCATGGTTCCAGGGGGAGAAATCGTAACAGGTGGAGAATCTCCAAAGGGAGATACCCTTTGACATTGATTTCAAAGGGGGAGAGATAGAAACATTGATGACGAGTACAAGCATGAATGTTATCATGACTAAGTGTTGCCATCAATGCCAAAGGGGGAGATTGTCAGACAGTTGGCTTAGGTTGATGGATAGTTGGCATGGATTGTTGGTTGTCATTGATAGTAACCATTGGAGAGTGATGTTGTAGATTGATTTCAACCCTTGGATAAAGTCTAGTAGCAAATTCCGGTAGCACAAAGGTTTGGGTAATGGACCCAAGGTTGTTTCATGTATAATAGTATGTGTTTTAATATATTTGAAGGAAATAATATTCTATATGGATAGTACATTTCATTCCATTTCTAGTGGTATGTGGAATGTCACATAACTCCTCACGGTTAGAGAGTTATGGCCATGAGAAGTTGGAGAACCCAAGTTTGGGTAATGGGACCAATTTTGTTTGATGGATAATGGTATTCCTTTTGATATATTTGAAAGAAAGCCTTTTATAGATGGATATTACATGTCATTCCATTTCCAGTGGTATGTGTAATGTCACATAACTCCTCATGGTTAGAGAGTTATGGCCATGTGAAGTTGCAGAACCCTCATGAGTCATCTAGAAGCCCCAAAAGGTCAAAGCAGTCAAGGTGGTTTAAGAGATTTTAGAAGGTAAATAATAAATTTGATTTATGAGTGTACCATAAGTAAAATTGAATACAAAATAAATTATTAAAATAATAAAGTTAATGGAGAAATTAATAAGTTGACAAGTGGTTAGAAGTGGGTTAGCCCTAAAATAAGGGAAGTGGTTTAAGATGGTTAGAAGGTAACCCCTTGAGGTAAAGTGAAGTGATGAGTGTACTATAATTCAAAGTGGATAAAAAATAAATTATTTAAATAATAAATTTAATGGTTAAATTACTAATTGGACAAGTGGTTATAAGTTGGTTAACCCTAAAATAAGGAAAGTGGGTTAAGATGGTTAAAAGGTAACCCCTTGAGGAAGCTACATGAAAGTATAAATAAGAGGCAAGGATCTCTCATTTTATATTACACTTGAGCATATTGAATATCAACAGGTGACTAGGGTAACCAAAGGATATCTAAGCCTAATTTCAGAGATAAGGTGAAGTAAAGAATATTGAAATTCAAGGGAGGATAAATTCTTTTGATGATGCTTTCTAAGGTATATTATTTACAGGTCATCTCACCATTTTTGCAATAAATTGTTTTCTAGAATGATTCAGACCGTTAAATTGATAGGCCATTGAGAAAACATATCCAAGTAGTTTTGTTACGAATTTCAACTTGTGGGTCTTTGTAGTTTTGGAGTTACACTCTATGGAAAAGAGGGTTTGTGGCTAGTCCTGAAACTAGTCTAAAATAGGTGTTTCAGGTAAAAATGTCATAAATTATTCATAACAAATACAAATTAAGTAAGAAAAGATGTGTTGGTTATAGTACAGTCTGTACTATTCTTTGTAAAATTTTTAGATCCATACAATAAATATTCTATGCGGGGCATCCTCTACAAGTTCGCTCTCTTGAATAAGCCAGAATTCAACAAGGTATGCCATTTTTGCTATAACTCCTTTTCTGAGAGGTTCCAAGTAGTGACAGTTGGAGGAATTTCATAAAACACATTGAATAACATTGTGTACTATTTTCATATCTTTATTCATTACAGGTACATAGGTATGATTATTTCAAGTTAGGGTTGTTGACTAATCCAAAACTAGTCATGTGAGACTAAAGAAAAGTTTGATGAAAATGCTAGTATTTTGTTGTGAAAGTTAAGGAAGGTTTGCAGGTATATGATAATATACACCAGGTCTATTACAGAGTTACAAATCAGATTTGGATGATGAAATTGATTAGGGCTTTTGGTTGAGGTACATGTTGGGTACATTGTTGAGACAAGTAGTTGATGAGTTGGCACATACATGAGATGTATAGTTGATGATGTTGGTACATATTAATGAGTCATAGTTGATGAGTAGTTGATACATGATTTGTACATACTTTGTACATGGTTGGAGGAAATTTTTAGTAGTATTGTTGACACATGGTTTATGGATGATGTAGCATACTTGTATTTGTATATTATTAGAAGCACATATTGATCTTGGTGATGATTATGAGTTATTGTGTTATTCTTGGTTGATGCACATCTTTGAGAGTTGTCTTGGTGATTGATCTTGGTGAGTAGATATGATTTGGTTGATAAGATTAATGAGACAGGTTGTTGTGATAGGTTGTTTGGACAGGTTGTTGTGATAGGTTATTTGTACAGGTTTGGTGCATGGTTGATGCACTTGTTCATGGCACAGGTTTGGTACAGGTTGGTGCATGGTTGATGAACTTGTTTATGGTATAGGTTGATTATAGGTTGAGGTACATGTTGGTTCATGGTTGATGCACTTTTTTATGGTACATGTTGATTACAAGTTGATTGGTACAGGTTTACAACAGTATATCTCACAGTGATAGTGTGATAGTGGTTCCATCATTCTACTTATATTTCAGGGCGGTTGGATGGGGCAAGGACAGGTGGTTGTAGGAAACTTCCAATTGTAGTCAGAGAACATAGGAGTTCGTAACCTCCTTCTAGTTGTAGATAGAGAATTGGGGAGTTGGAGCTTTCCTCAGGTTGTAGCCTGAGAAATTAGGGGGTTGGAGCCTCCTTCCAGTTGCAACTAGAAAACAAAGGAAGTTGGTGCTTCTAATGAATGTAATTCTTAAAGACATATAAGAAAAATCATTCTGTGGTTTTCTCCCACTTTGGGTTTCCATGTAAAAACACTGGTGTATTGTGTATGTGTATGATTTCTCATTTTTTCATTGTTTATTTACTCTGCAACTATTGGATGATAATGATGCATTTATATAACACTTGCATATTGTGGTTAAAAGGGATTGTATTTTTCTATTACTAATTCATCCCCCCTCTCAGTAATCCAAAACAAACAATCGGTGGCTCCCTTTATCTGGCATATCCACCGAGTATCCGACAACATACCAACAAGTATTAAAAGAGGCCTGACAATTGTTTCTCTGTGTAGGGGTTCCAAGTGTTTCTCTATTTCTCTATGTAGGGGTTCCATCGGAAGTTATCAGCATGATTAATGAAATTTAGAAGAGGTTTGGATATTGTAACTTGGTTGTTTATATATATATATATATGGTCGACGCTATGTTAATATGGTGGTTCTAACGGATACCAAAAGGGGAGGCCCACGAGCTTGACCTTGGGACCTCCCCAACCAAATACTCTATTCATACCTCCACTAAACAATCGATCCAATGACCTTTTTGTCTAATCCACTGACATTTTTCAAGTTGAAGGAAGCCTTTGCTAGAGTTTATGGGTTTTCTCCCAGCCAGGTCTGTGCACAATTTTCCATGTAGATACATGAGTAATTAATGCAAGCCAGTGGCACATTTTATGAGGTAAAGAGCCTAGGAGGGGCCTGGGATGAGAAGTGTCATAATTTCATGATTTGACGGTCATTTCTGCATGTTTTCTCACCATGCATCCACTAGTGATGTTTATTTGTGCATTTACGCCACAGATCTGAAGGCCATTTTCAGACTTGAGGTATAATGATGTATTTATGACAATTTTATTGTTGATAATAATATAAAGACTCACCAATTTGAGGTAGGTCCCATAGATGTAGTCCATGTTGGATGATCTTTGTTATCAATCTATTGTGTTATTGTCTCATTTCTATTATTTTCTCCATATTTATTCCCTCTTTAATTAATGTTGCACATAAGCTATGATTCATACTCTAAATGCAATTTTTGTAATGTCATCGATGAAAAGATCCCAAATCATTTTGACATTCCATGCATTTGTCCAAATAATCAATGACATCTTTCTTAATGCCAAGCCAAAAATATTGGCCTCTTACCATTGTAATAGTTTTTTGATATCCGGGATATCCTGCATATGGAACATTATGCATCTCCCTTATAACCAAATTTATCAATTCTTGAGTTTGGGAACATAAAATCTATTCCGAAATAAAATTATTCCATCCTCTTCCAGCCTGTAATCCTTATTTTTTTGTTGTATATCATTTTTTTGTAATCTTTCTTTAACTTTCACATATTGTTGATCTGCAGTTACTGACTGTAAAATTTTATATTTTAAATTTGTTATGTACATACTAATGGTTGTAGCATGTGTTTGATGCACCCTTCTATTGAGTGCATCAACCACCTTGTTCTCTTTTCCCCTTATGTGTTTGATATCAAAGTTATATTCACTAAGAAATTCCAACCATCTATTTTGTCTAGCATTTAGTGTTGGTTTTTCAAACAAATATTTCAGACCACTATGGTTTGTCCTTAATTCAAGTTTTCTGCCCATGAGGTAATGCATGCACATACTTAAGGCATGTACTATAGCTTCTAACTCTAAGTCATGTGTGACATAATTTATTTCACATTCCTTCAATTTTCTAGACTCATAATAGATTACATGTCCATTTTGCATAAGGAATCCAACAAACCCTTCCTTGCATGCATATGTGCACACAACAAAATCCTCATCTGGATTTTTCGACTTTCAGAATAGGTGCACTAGTTAACAAATCCTTTAAGAGTTGAAAATTTTCTTCACATTTAGCACTCCATTAAAACTATACTCCTTTCTTTTGCAAAGATGTTAATGGGTGTGAAATTTTGGATAATCCCGCAATGAATCTCTTATAGTAACCAACTAGACTGATAAATGATCCCCTGAAATTCTTGTTAGCACTGGCCAACTCTTGATTTCTTCAATATTGTCTAGATCCACCACTATGCCCTCTTCTAAAACAATATGACACAAATAATGGATCTTCATTTGATAAAAATTGCATTTACTTAATTTGGCATACAATTGGTGCTCTCTCAACACTTGGAGCACCATCCTCAAATGCTTCGCATGCTCCTCTTCTTTCTTGGAATAGATGAGAATATCATCCAAGAATACGATTACAAAATTTTCTAGGAAATCTTTGAATACCCCATTCATTAGACACATAAATATAGGCAATGCATTTGTCAACCCAAAAGGCACCACTACAAACTCATAGTGTCCATACCTTTTCCTAAAGGTTGTTTTGCTAGTATCATTTTCTTTGATTCTCACTTGATGATATCCTAACCTCAAGTCAATATTGGAGAATATATTTGATCCTTTTAGTTGATCAAAAAGATAATCAATCCTTAGCAAAGGGTATTTATTCTTGACTGTAACTTTGTTCAGTTGTATGAAGTCAATACGTAACCTCAACATTCCATATTTCTTCTTGACAAAAAGAACTGGGGCACCCCAAGGAGAAACACTTGGGCATATGTACCCTTTATTTAACAACTCTTCTAGTTACATTTGCAACTCTTTTAGATTTGGTGTGCTCATTCTGTAGGGATTCTTACATATTGGGGTAACTCCAGGCATTAAGTCAATTGAGAAATCCATATCCCTCTTTGGTGGAAATACTGGAAACTCCTCAAACATGTCTTCATACTCTTTCGAGACTAGATAATCTTCGAGACTTGGCTCCTTATCCTTCATTGGCTCTTCCTTATGGGCTGCATATATTTGGAACCCTTTTCTAAAACTTCTTTTCAACTGTAATTATGAAATCTCTCAGACATATATAGACCTTGGAATACCTTGCATTGTCCTTGAATTTCCTTCTTCATCAAGACATGTGAAAACCTTGTTATAACGATCTAAAACAACATGATGATTTTCTAGCCAATCAAGGAGTCATAAGACCCAAGCAGTATGATGTTCAAATCTTCCTATGGTATGATTATCAATATTACCTTCCACTTCAATCATGTGGGATTGATATTCCGCTTGTCTATTGTCCAAGGATGCATAGATCCTTGGGATGAGTTTTCCCACGTCCTCCACTGTCTCCTCCTTCTTGAAACTATGCAAAATATTCATCTTTTCTCCTCGACAATGACAATAATTATACGTGTGATCTCCTTCATATCCCCAACACTTTATGGGTTGTTTCCTTGGCCTCTTTCCCAAGGAATCTATCATTTTTTTATCACCTTGAGATTTTTTCTCTTGCTGGTATGATTGAGATCTATTTCTGATGAAAGGTGGATTGAATCCTTTATTCCTTTGATCCATCTTTGCTTCCTTCTTGTCATCCCAATCACTTTGGAAATTTGGCTTTCCTCTATTCTACTCATACAAATACTTGGCCTTTCTTATGGATTATTCTAAACTCTTAGGCTCATCAAACTGAATTTTATCCTTGTAAAAGGATAAGAGACCACTCGGGAACCTTTGAATTTTAACCTTCTCATCTCTTATGAAACTCACATACCTAATAAGTTCCAAGAAATTTCTCTCATATTCATCCATGTTCATGTTCCCATGTTTGAGTTCAAAGAAATCTTGCATCTTCTTGTCGTAATATTGTTCTGACAAGTATTGTTGCTGAAAGTATTTCTTGAACTTCTTCCAAGAAATTCTCTTATCATCAAGGTGCTTAAACTGCTTCAGTTGATCCCACCACATAGATGCCTTCCATTGAAGGTTGTAGGCTACAATTTTCATTTCATGAGTAGTTATTCAATTGGAAATATTTCCTCATTCCTAGAAACCATGCTTCTTCATCTTCACCTTTCTTGTTTTCTCCATCAAATGATGGTGGTTTAATTTTCCTCAATTCCCCTTGCAAGATATCTAACCCATGTATCCTTCTTTGATGCCAAACAAGATATATACTTGGGATTCTTGTTGACCTTGAATGTGGATATGTTTTTCTTTTCTATTTCCCTAGGGAATGATGATGTTGATATCTTCTAATACTCCTTGATCGTCTAGATCCTCCATGATCATCCCTCCTATCATGAGACCTAGACACCTCCACTTGTTTGGCATTGACTTCTTTCCTTGTTCCTGAATCCTTGTTAACTTGATTATGTAGCATATTTAGGATTTTAAGTATCTCTTCTTGACCCTTCATGATCCTCTCATTATCGACCCTATAGCTATGCACTTCCCTTTGCAGGCTTCTCATAGCTACAGGCTTCTGCCTATCTCTTCTTTCATTGGAATTAGTTTCAACATTACCCATGTTGACATGAATACCTCTAAATTCTTCTTTATTTAAGCATCCTCCATATCTCTATTTCTCATGTAGGAACTAAAGTATGATTTTTTGCATCTCCAATTCTACAAGAATGTGTATGCAATGATTGTTGTTAGAATTAAGTATATTGTAAAATATTTATTAATTAGATTACAGGTCATTGTTTATTTCAAATTATGAGGAGTATTAATGCATTATTATAGAATATGATTCCTTAAATTCATTCCTCTCCCAAACATATTTCCAATGACTATATTCATGCCTCATTATGAGTTCTGAGTGAAATGTTACCACATCCATGCACTACAATTTCCACTCATTTACTGCTACCATAATCTATTTTTTCAATTTATGAGAAAATATAATTCCCAATTCAAAATTATGGGTTTAAAAATGTCTTCTACTCCTCAATACCTTTCCAAAGACTATTTTCTTTCTCAAATATGAGCTCCGAGCGAAATTTTGTGGTCTGAAGACGTTTTGGTTGTTTTACCTGATTTATCTATGTATGCTACAAGTGGCTTCTTTCACTCGCAACACATTTTTAGGTACCCATAACCAAAATATGATTTCATCATTGGTTCCTATGGGTCATGATATTTCAATCAACTAGTCTCATGTCCCAAACAAACTTCTGAGCATGGATTTATTCCCTCCAGAAGTAACTTTGGTAAGAAAATTGCACCCACATTGTTTTGGTTGTAACTTCCTCATACAAGCTCCATTTTGTGAACCGTTTAGTTCATTGGATAGATCTCTCTGAATTCTTTTATTTAAGTTGTACAGATAGAGAGTACCTTGGTACAATATATTCTTGTGGGTTCTGAATACCTTAAAACATCGTTTAGGGACTCAAAATCGGATTGCAAGTTCGTGACGTGTAAAAGTATAAAAAACATTCTTAAAAATTCGATTGTTTTACTACTATAACAGTTCTTTAAATCTAAGTCGTTGACCTCAAATAATGTGGAATATAATTCGTTAATTATTCATACATTGTCCATCATCTATTGACCTTCTCCTTTGTGTGCACACAATGTTTTCCCCAAACCACTGACTCGACCATCAACCATCGACCCAACTCCCTAATGATCGATTTTGTCCCATTGACCATCAACAATATTCATTGGTGAATGAAAAATAATCACTAGTTTAGAGGACACCTGATCATTGTCTCATCGGCGATTGGGGATCCCCGATGACTGTCAAAAACACTTCCCCAAATTAGTTCACTTGACCATCAATCATCGACCACTTATGTTGGATGATGTGGAAAATGTTGATGTGGTATGACATTTGGATGCTAACGTGGCATGACATGTGGATGATGACATCATCATCCTTTTTCCTCCAGCTTCCATGGATCGATTCTCTTGGACGACCTAAACTCCTCATCGAGTTGGTCGATGCCCGACCAACATCCCATCAGCCCTCGACAACTTTTGTTGCTTGTTTCAAAACACTTCACCAAATCGGTCGATGCCTGATTTTTTAGTCATCAACAATTGACAATGCTCTCTGGATGCATCAAACTTTCTTCAAATATTGTTGATCCCTAATCGTCGACCATCGTCAAGTTTTGTTGGAAAACCTCAACACTTAGAAAATTTGGCCAAAATTTGTAGATCCCTAGCCATCGATTGTCGGGGATTGGATTTTTCCTTTGGCCAAACTCAAATCTTCGCCAAAATAATTGATTCGACCATTGGCCATCAGTGATTTCTATCGATAAATTAAAACTCTTTGTAAATTTCACCGATTTGACCATCATCCATCAACAACTTCAGTTGGAGAACTTCAACACTTAGAAAATTTTGAGCATAATATAGGTGAATATGGACCATCGATATCCTTTAACTTATAACCATCTAAGTGAATCTAAACCATCAATATAGAAATATTTCCAAATTTCAAAACCCTTGGTAATTTTTAAATTTATTAAAATGAATCTAGGTCGTCAATTGCAAGATCAAAATCTATCATGGTTGTCAATTCTTTAAAATCTCCCTGCTCCATCAACCTCCATTAAAACAAAAAATTTGACCTTGCAGGATGAATTTAAATCTATAATCTGGTCATTCAAGACCATTAAAATGTCTTAGAAAATTTTGGGAAACTAATCTCAATTTCTCCCATGAAATTGGGGATTTTCACTATGGTTTTCAACCATTTTTTCCAAATTTTCTCAGACCAAAGTATGTAACAGTGAATTTATCCAAATTTACACTATTTATGCACCCATACGAGTCCATTGTTGAACCAACAACTCTGATACCACTTTGTAATATACCCATCCCCCATTTGGGTCACGTCAATACTAAAATAACCCAATAAAATTTCGCATACAAATATAAAATGCGGAAATTATTATACAGCATGAAATGCAAATTCATTCAGTTGTCCATGTTCTATAAAAAATGTAAATTCAATTACTCTTACTATGCATAACAACAATTGAATACATACATCAGTATTCAACCATAAAATAAAGACATGAATGCATCTTTCTTCTCATAGTAAGCTACAATAACCAAATATAACTTGGAGTAGATTTCACAATAGTTATATCAACATTATACATGAGTAAACACATCAAATAGAACACTTATCTTATAAAATGTGAAACCTGTTGCAGAGGATGGATGTTCCTCCCAACCATAGCCTAGTTTTCCAGTTCTCAACAGCAAGACACCCCCAAGATAGTTCTATGAATCCATGAGAGACGGAGGTCCATAACGTTGGCTAATGTCCCCCTTTCAGAAGTTAAACTCTCAACTAATTCCAGTCCACCAGAAAAATTCCCCTCGACCTGCACAACCCAAGGGATGGAATCCCCCTTCACTACTCATAGTCCCTAGGGCCTTTCAACTCCCATCCAATTCTTCTAGCATAGGTTGGAAAATAATTATACTTGCTAGGACTTCAGGAATTCTACATCTCCAACACAAATTCTCCCAACAGCCAAAACACATGCTCCTTGGATGAATTTTGAACATATCGTCTCTCCTAGGCACATAATCTCTTTCTCCACAAAATTATAGCTCCAAATAGAATTCAAACATGTCCACAACAACTTCCTACAAGTTCCCACACTCAGAACTCCATTGTTGGTAAGAAAACTCCATGTAAAAAACAACTCTCTATGCAAAAATGTGAATGCATAATTTTGGGACCCTACCCATACGAATTTCCTACCTTTCTCTTGCTTTCTTGAATTACACTCTTCTCCAAGTTGATTTTACTCAACCCTGATGCTCTCAATAAATATGGGAAGTGACTCTCACACCAAACCTCTTACATGAACTCAATGATTGGGCTTGATGTAGGAGCATCGCCAATGACAAGCGAGCGTGGGGGAAAACACCAATGCATTTTGGCACATGATGAATTGTTTGAAAGTTTTGAAGTTTGATATGCCAAACATAAATTAAACAATTAAGAAAAGGGTGTACTTTTAGATTGTAATCAGACCTTGAGCATCCCACTCTCGTTTGAAGGACTAAGAGGCATTTATGCTAGTAAATGTAAGTAGGTAGCTTTGAATTCTTAGATTAGAAAGTTTTAGGAGTGGAGGGAAAATGGATATAGACACCATCACTTGTATCATTGTAACATTAGAAGCATAATCAATCAAGAGAGAGCATAGGAGAGCAGAAGCAGAGAGTTGTGTAGAAAAACCCCATGTATAGAAATCCTAGATTAATACAAAGATCTTTAGTTCAGACTCATGGTGTTCAATTGCTTTCTGTGTTTGTGTATGTTGATTGATATGTGTTTGTTTACTCTCTAGTATGCATTTTATTTGATGTGTGAATGTATGATTTCATGTTGAATTTCTGAAATCTGAAGAGAGGGAGAGTAAGGAATGAGTTTCAATTGTTTCTCTACCTGAGAAAGAGTTTTCTTGCAAGGAGTGCAATGAAATTGTCCACAAGGTGTGCGTTGACAGAAGTGAGAGTTTGTCTATGCAAGATCAGGAGGGATAACATTGTTCTCATTCTCCCAGAAGTGCAAGTTAAGCATAGGAGCCATGCAAGGAGTGTGCAGGCCGAGTGAAGGCTCAGGATTTGCAACCTGAGGAAATTGTTGAAAGACTGTTGTAGCAGAGAGTGCACAGAGTCGAAGAGGCTCAAATACTTGGAAGTATTTGAAGAATTTCTGCAAGGAGTGCACGCAGGAATTTTTCCCAAAGAACTTGAGGATTTTTCAATCAAGCTCAGGAGGGATAGGATCTTCGAAGTTGTCAAAGAAAAGTTCAGGAGGTTTAGTACCTTGAAGCATTCAAAGGGGAGGCGCAGCGACATTTTTTGGCTGGTAGATAAGTTCCAATGAAGTCATAGTTGTTCATCTCGCAGGAGTGCTAAGGAGGAATTAGATAGTCGAAATCCTCCGTGGAGGATTCATGAAGTCCCGAGTACCGTCAGATCTTGCAGAGGAGCAAGGAGGTTTACGGTGAGTGTGTTTTTTTCATTTAACCTCAGGGGAGAATAGAGTCGTAGGATCTGAGCCAACAAGGGTCGTCAGATCACTCACATAATCGCATCTTGGGGTTTTGTGGGTTGAAGAACCAAGAGCTTAGCATCATAATTCATGAAGTCGCGAGGTCTGAAACTCCAAAAAGGCAGGAAGTTCCATCGTGGGACCCGCATTGACAACGTGTCAGAATTTCATCATTTCGGCATATCGGAGGATAAGAGGTCGATACTTTTGTCCCAAAAGTACCGAAGTCATGAAACCGTGAAAGAATCTGAGCCATATGTTAGAAGGAGGACATGTGTCGTGAGATCACCCGTATCGGGGATTCGGACATTGGAGGTTAGAAAGAGAAGTCCTTCAACTTTGCGAGTAGAGAAGTCACGAGCGAATCACAACTGTCCATCTGGGGAGGAAAGGTGGTAGAGATCAGAGGATCTCGTGAACTCGGAGGTTCATAGGGTGAGAGCCCAAGAGTTGGGTGCTCCAAGTCCCAAAGTTGCGAAAGGAGAAGTCACGAAGTGCCGAAGCCAAGTACGAGGGACACATGACAGAGCCACAAAGTGGGCCCGGGGAACATACAGGTGGACATGTGTCGCCAGGAGGAAGGGAGTCAACACTCCGTTGACTTCTCAATTCTCAGGAATTCATAAGGTAAGGGCACAATGTTGAAACTCACGAAGGTGCGAGTGGCGAAAGGATCTAGCGTTAAGCCTAGCTGACGGTCGCGCGTGGAAGGCATTGATGAAGGAAGAGCCATACCCGTATCGACATTTCGGGTATCAAAAAATTGGAGGAGGAAGAGTTAGAGTTTCAACTAATGAACTCACGAGTTATGAGTTGTGAAAAAGGACCTGTGGATCGATTTGAAAGTAGATTCCAGTAGGGAATCCAAAAGAGCCGATCTGGCTCGAAGGGGTTAAGAATGATCCTGTGAGTGGATCTCGGCCTGGGGGCCGATAGGTCTGCGTCAGTGTGGTATCAGAGCTTGACTCTATTTGTATAATTCAGATAGGGGAAGCGAGAAATAAATATTCACTATGTCTTCGAGAAGAAGGGATAGGCAAACACCCGATCCACCAGAGGATAGGGAAATTCCAAGAGGAAGGGGTAGGCAGGTGCCAAATCTAGACATGGAGAGAGAGATGTGTGATATACGCGCCAGACTCGTGGACATGGAGACAACACAAAGGCACACAATTGGTTTTGGATATGTTAGTGATTCCAAAAGTGAATATGAAGCTGGACATGAAGGAGAAGAAGTCACAACAGAAGATGCAACAAATGAACTCCTGATTAGGGCTATTGCAAGAATGGGTGCTAAGGAAAAAATGGACATTCCAGTATATGAGGGAAACCTGGATGTTGAAGAGATTCTAGACTAGATTAGAGCTCTGGACACATATTTTGACTATGAAGATGCCGAGGAAGACAAAAAGGTCAAACATGTTGTCACAAGATTGAAAGGACATGCAGCATTGTGGTGGGATGAGCTACAAGCTGATAGATGCCGCAAAGGCAAGCAGAAGATCAAGAGTTGGGATAGGATGATCGCAAAGATGAAGGCGAAATTCATTCCCAGGGATTACCAAATTACTCTGTTTCAGAGAATGCAAAATTTGAGACAGAAGCTAATGACAGTGAAGGAGTACACTGAAGAATTCTACAGGTTGAACATCAGGGCAGGTCATTGCGAAAGTGATGATGAAAAAGTTGCTAGGTACATGAATGGTCTAAGATATGACATTCAGGATGAGATGAGCATCATGACCATATGAATGGTGGAAGATGCTTATCATATGGCTCTAAAGGTTGAAGAGAAGCTGAGCCAAAAACAAGGTGAAAGAGGCCGAGGCAGAAGTCAGCCCAGAGAAAAATCAGTTGCCCAGGATAAAAATCAGAAACCCAAGGAAGACTGGAAGAAACCTCAAACTCAAACTGAGAGAGGTGGAAGTGTTGGAAATATTTAACAGGTAGCATATGCTTGTCATTGATGGCAATTACAGCAATGAATATGTCATGAATACAGGAAGAACGTAACAGACGGGCACCAGAAGTATTTTGGGAAGAAGCTGCAGAGCAACCTCGATAAGATCAGAAGAGATAGTGAAGAGGATGTTTGGTATGTTTTACAGGCAGCGTAAGCTTGTCATTGATGGAAACTACAACAGTAATGATGGCTTGAGTACAACATCGATGATCAACAGGAAAATAGAAGATAAGTCCAGGAAGATCGAATGATCGAAGGCAACACTCGCAAGTACAACAGTGATGATGGCTTGAGTATAGCAACGATGATCAACAGGCAAAGAGAAGATAAGTCCAGGAAGATCGAATGATCGAAGGCAATGCAACATTGACAAAATGATCGAAGGCTTGAGAAGCATTTCTGATCATTGGATCCCATCCAAAATTCCCAACAGCATGAGGGCCATCAGATCTGAAGAACATGCTGAAGAGGAGGATAGATCTCAGGCGTCAGATCCAAGAATATGGTCCGACCACCGTTGGATCGAGGAAAACCTGCACGATCTTTAAAAGTGCAAGGAGTAGAGGGCTCACAAATCCCGAAAGCAGGAGGACCATCCATCTCAGGGGGTTATGTGGACCATTGAACTGACTCCCTATTGGAGTTTTGGGGATTGAGAGTTGGAGATGACAAGTAATATCATCCACAAAAATATTGATTTCATGATACGCAACATCGTGACGTAATCTGAGCCGTCAAATCAAGATCACATCTGGACCGTCGATCCGACTCATGTCAGCAAACAATGTCAGCAAGGAACACCTGGCACAACCAGGTAATGACAAGTGTCAGACTAATTCAACATGCCAAGCACATGTAAGTCACGAATCAGGGTGACACGTGGCAGTTATTTAACACATGTGATGTCAGTAGACTTACACCATGTCGAAGTTTCGAGGATCATGTTAGCACTTGGTAAATTTCCTAGAGGTTGAAAGAGAAGAAATCCACAAAGGTAACTTTATCCAACCACTTTTAAAGCTGGGATCTAGCCCTTCTAGCTTCAGAGAGGGATCTCTCTATATGATTTAGCTATGTTTCAATTTTAGATATTAGGATAGGTAAATAAATCTGTAGGTTATGTTGTAAAAGTGTTTTTAAATTGGTTGAGACAGTCTACACTTCCATTGGGATATGGGGTTTGTATTTAATTAAATATGAAATACCACCAGAAACGAGAAAAGAAGACTTCCCCAGGGTGAGATAATATACTCACTCGATCTTTAATAGCTTAAATGATGGACAGAAGAAAATATGAGAAAGATAAATTCAACTAAGAAGCAGCTAAGAATTTCTTAATTGAAAACATCAGAAGATAAACATTAAAATCTTTAAAGTTGGAAACAGGGTATCCAAGATAAATCCTGCAACATATGTTACTCTTAAAGATTAGTTTAAGAAAACAAAATGATCACAAAGAAAGAATAACATTTAACTTAGAGAATAACATCACTAGTGAATACACGCAAGAATCCTGTAAAAGTGCCTCCTTTTCATTAATGGCAGATCTCTTCAAAAATTGTTACAGTTTGATAGCTTTAGGGTGTAAAGATCAACAACCCTCAATACTTCGAAAGGTGAAGTATTTATAATTCAAATTACAACCGTTCCTATCATAACTGATCAGGACGTGCTCATTCTATTTTTAGACTAACTAATTTAACTAATCAAAACTGCTTGATGACTTGGTGCAATTGCACGCGGAAATCCTGGGTAGACCGTTGATGAAGTCCTTCACATAACCTCATCTGACTGGACAGGTGACTGGATCTGGACAGCTCATCTGCTAATTGAGTAGATAGAATATTTCCTCCCATCTGATATGACTCGGCACAGTGACTTTGAGCAGTCTCTGATACACTTCTTCCATCTCCGTATACTTAGCGAATGTGGGCTTAGTGAGGAAAATGTATCGAATCTCGTGTTGGATGCTGATGTCCAACTGAAGGGCATCCAGGAAAGCTTTGCCAGTGATGCTTCCTTGTATGCCTGCAAACTTTGAACTGTCCTTGGACACCTCAGCCAATCTCTTCTTGTAATCTGGGAGTGTCATTAGCTTATCATTAATGACCTTCAGACCAGGTATGGCCTTTATTTTGGAGAGCATCAATCTTATTGAAGAACTTTTGTACCCCCTGGTCCATGATCTGAACCTTTTCTTCCAGCTGAAGCATTAGACTTCTCTTGGTCAAGACTCTCTTGACCTCAAGGATGGTCTTTGTTCTGTCTTCTATCTTCAGCTCTTCTAGCTCTTCTCTGGTCTTAGAATTGAGGAATTTGATTATATCATTTTCCTGAGTTGGTCTATCTCCCAATTCTACTCTGATCTTCTCAATAGCTTGTTTACTCCTCTGGACCAACTCATTCTGCTCAAACATGATTTGGATCATGGGCCAAATCTCATTTATGGACTTTGTGATGTCTGTCCATACATTCTCTTTGACTTCAGCCAAAGTCTTCCCTACCATTGTTTGCTTTTGGAGCTGCTGCAGTTCCTTCTTAAGCTATTCAATTACCTGCTTTTCTTTAGAGAGACTGGTTTGGAAGGAAGTTTTGAGTTCTTGGAGGTTCTCAACTTCCTTCTTAAGCCTGTTGATTTCTGTCTCTTGCGGGTTCATCTTTTCCATGGATTTGGCGAGATCGGTTGTCTCTCCTTGTGGTGTCACTGGTGTTGCAGATGTGATTGCTATTACTGTTGTTGTGCTTGTTCCTGAGATTGGTATGGCAGTCATTGGAATGGATTCCATAGACTTCAGTTGCTCTTTCTCCTTTAGCAGTTTCTCCATTTATACTTCCATTTCTTTGAGCTGGGCATTTTTCTCCATGAGAAGATTGAGCATTTCGTCCTTCTCACCTTCTTTCTCTACTATCTCCTTCGCTTGTGAGTCCTCTGTAGGCGGGAGCTTCAGTTGTTTCCTCAAGGAGGTGATGTCTGCATTTTTCTTCTTTATCATCTCTTCTGTTTATTTGACGTTCGAAGGATCATAGCCGATCTTGAGGACCAGCTCCTCCAAAGTCTTAATTCTGTTGTCCTTTGCAAAGGACAATATTTTTTCCAACTTGAGCTGCGTTTGAGCATTGTTGAGCGACACTTGTAATTTTGCTGCAGAGGTAGAAGCATGTGCCAATGTGTGAAAAACCATCTCCCCTGTCTGTTTATGAAAATCCATCTGATCTGTTGGGTGCACGTCCTTCGTCTAGAACTCGAAGGTGGCTCTCTTGTAGTCTGTGATTACCTTGGGATCTGGTAACTGTGCCTGTAGGAAGGCCATGTGCATCCTGCATCTTTCTGTGTCAAATGCAAATAGCAGTCTATGTTGCGCAATGGACGACTGCTTTCGAAACTGGGCATAAGTACTACTGGTGAGGGTCTGGTTCCTTTTCTTGATTAGCTCGTACTTCTTGAAAATGCCCAACTTGGGCCCATTCTTGCCTGGATGAGTATCTAATGGAGAGTCTGTGGATTTCTTTGGCACTGCTGAGGTGATCTCTTTATACGGGATTGAACCGAAAGGTGGAATGATAGGTTTGACCCCTGTGGTAGGTGGGACTTCTATTTCCCCAGTTGTACCGGGAACTGTGGTTGTCTTTGGCCTCTTAGTGTGCAACTAGAACTCTTCAAAAGATACCTCCGTGACAGGCAGAGACGAATCCTGTCGAGGCCTCTTTTCCTTAGGGACCTGGGGTGTGGTCGTTGGTGGCACAGTGGTTGGGGAAACCTGATGTTCCACTTTGATCAAGGTGTCAGGCACCCACACTGTCTGATTTGCAAATTTTTTTATCTCGGGCTAGGACACATGAACATACGGGATGTTTTTATTTTTTACCCGCATTTCTGAAATGATCCTCTATGGATCATAGTGCCATGGGAAACTCATAAAGAATTTCATTTCTTTCAACATTTTGACAGCTTCTTCCCTGGTGCCTCGACTATTGTAGATAAAAGAGCCAATTTGCCCCTTGATTCTCAATTGCTTCATTTTCTTCAAGGAAACAAAATGAATGTCATTTGAATTCATGATCTGCCTTATATACTCTAACGCAAAGATTCTTACCGGCACATAATTTGGCAGCTTGTAGGGTGCCAATTCACACCTGAAAACTCTGATGTCAGTGTGGTTTTGATACAGGTACCATTCCCCTATCTTTGCATTGTCCAAGAAATGTAGAATTATCTGGACCTCATCGTTTATTCGTGGCTCGGGCCTGCCACTCAACATGCTTACCACAGGGTGGTAGAAAAGATCAATGAATGCCTTGAAGCTATACTCTGTGGAGTTGTGCTTCAACAAAGATGTCCACGCTGTGACTGGCTGAGGCCTTCCATCTGCGTCCATTTTCTGCATAGAAAAACTGAACTTATCTGCTTGATAGAAAACAAACAAGTAGGCCAATATAGACGAATATCTGAACATGCCTTCCGTGCCAAAATTCACGAACTGTTCGTGAATATTGTCGGCCAAGAAGGTACTGAAATCAAACTGTGTGGTGGGTTTTTCATCAGTTGAGAAAATGGATAGAAAACCCATAATGGGCTCATCTACCCACTGGTCGGAATAATACCCTAACAGAGCACAAAGGGAGGAAATGACCTGGTTTCCCTTGGTGGAGAACATGGATGATGGGTAAGGTGGATTGGTGGAAGGGAATTGAGAGGAGGTGGGAAGGAACAGCTCGAATATTTGAGCTCTCTGGGGAAAGGTCATCTTTTGATACAACTCTGTAAGGATCTCTAGGTTGAAAGGAGAAGAGGAATCGGTATGGGGAATTTGCATCATTTGGTCAATGTCTCTGGGAGTGATGAAAAATAGGAAGTCTCCATATGAGCAGACGACGGCCCTCTGGTCAGGAATATAATGGGCTTGGAATTTGAGGGCAAATTCGGGGAAGTCATGGATCTGGGTAAAAAGGTACAGGGGAAAATTGGACTCCCAAAGTCCAATTTCATCGCTCTGGTCTAGGAACACCTCCCTGAGCCATGACTGGAGGTCTGAGAAATCGAAATCGCATATGGTATCTGCGATCAATCTGTCTTTGTTGAACAATGGTATTTTTTCCAGGTTGATAGGAGGAGGGACAAAAGGATTCTCCTCTCCTTCTGCTTGTCTTGGCTTTGGCGCCATCTCTACAACAGTACCTACGATAAACACTAAGTTAGTGGGGTCAAATGACTGTGGATGAAGGTGACGGAAAAGAAATGGGGCGTAAGGGGTAAATTTTTCTGGTGCGATGGATGAATAGTGAATGAAACGGGAAAACAATAGTTTTATTCAAAACTGGGGTCGGTTGGGCGCAGGAGACAGGTCAATAGGATAACAGGTATGTTATCCCGTAATAAATGGACAACGGGCCACTTGGGGATGAGATGGCAGGTGACGGTGGCCAAAACATACGGACGAGTGACGTGGAGGCTAGGGATTGGAGGTAAAAGTCGCAATAGGGGACCGGTCATGAGTGAAAAGGGTAAGGGACTGACAGCAGGGACTGACAATAGTTGTGGATGAGACATAACTTGGGAACAAGCGGAACAAGTGGCATCAGTGGAAAATGATGTCCCTGAGTGATGGAGGCTGTCAGATGGCATATGGTGAAAAGACTTCGGGACCAATAGATTTATGCCACCTATGACAAGGGGCCCACTGGAGGGAAACTCCATTCCGGACCCCCCCCTTGATTGAAAGAAGAACATCAGGGGGGGTCTGAAAACCTTTTTAGACCATTGATCTGCGTGCCCATTTCTAGGTTGCAGATATTAGCGTGCTTTTTAATACTCATTTCGGACCCCCCCCCCCCCCCNGGATGGGGGGGTCCATAATCAAATATGGACCATGGTTTCACGCACTCGTTTCTGGACCGTCCATATCTGTGCAACTTTTATCAACGATTCCGGACCCCCCCCCTCCGGTTGAAAGCAGAATGGTCGAGGGGGGGTACGGAAAGCTCTGTGTGCCGTAGATCTGGGCGTCATGATCAGGACCGTCGAAATCTGTAAGGAACATAAATGGGGGGCGGAAAAGCGCATGTGTTGGGAAAACTTAGGATAACTGTATTTTATGGGTTTTTTCCCCAACATTCAAATAGACACCACCAAAGGGCTTCGACCAAACTATTCTTAGGCATTTGAGACATGGTGTAACATTTTTCATCAAGTTGGTTTCATTGGGGTGAAACAAATGAAGCAACTAACCTACATGATAACCTATCTTCCTAGGACAATTAACCTAGATTAAACTGTTGGGTTAAGAAATTACTCTAACTTGAGGGCTATCTGACCAGGATTAGACAGTCTGGTCAGATTTATTCACTACTCTAACCTAAGGGCTATCTGACCAGGATTAGACAGCCTGGTCAGATTTATTCACTAACCTGTCAACATTAAATTTAAAAAGAACTTGGCCATGCTTGAAAGGTATGGCCAAGTTACTATTATTGCATGGGGCTTTCATTTCAAAAAAAAAAATTATGCCGTCTTTTTCTTTTTCCTTTTTTCTTTTTTCTTTTTCTTTTTTCTTTTCTTTTTTTCTTTTTCTTTTCTTTTCAAATAATTTGCAGAATGAAAAATTATTTGTCAACAAAAACACTAGATACAGATAATATCCCAGTCACCAGTTGATTCCCATAATTTATGGGGTGATAACAACGGCTCCACCTGGGGATGGTACTTCCCTGTGAAGTGCCAAGAATCCTGGTTCCTGTAATCATGAAAATTTCTGTCTAGTAGCCTTCGTTGGTTTTATTCTCAAAAATTGGAAAAACAATGGTCAGTAGCTTAGGGCCTTCTCTTCGGGCTTCAACCAACTGACTAATGTCTCTCACTTAGAAAATGCAAGTAAAAATGAAAATTAAAATGGTATGTACAATGGAAAGTGAGCACTCAAATCTTCTACTGAGGTGGGACATAATGTTTCATCATTCTTCCATTCACAGGTGCTCCTGGCAGATCTGACCCATCGGTGTTGTTTAACAAGAAAGCATTGTTTCCCCTGAAGGCTTGAATCATGTATGGCCTTGTCCACGGATTATCAAATTTCCCATGCTTTCCCTTGTCCTCATTCCTGGCATCCCATCTTAACACCAAATCTCCTAGCTCAAAATCATCCTCTTTGGTTCGTTTGTCAAAGATCTTTTTGATGTTTTCTTGGACAACCCGTGTTTTGTTGAAAACATCCTCCCTAGACTGCTGCAACTGGATCATCTAGTTGATCCTTCTCTGTGAGTCTTTGGCTCAGCCTGTACCTCTTGAAGCAACTTCATGACAGGGACTCCCAAAGAAGTGGGGAAAATTGCCTCTGTACCGTAGACCAGCTGGTATGGTGACATACCAATTGACCTTTTGGTGGTCAGCCTGTCAGCCCATAAAGCAAACACCAACTTATTGTGCCATGATTTCTTGTTTTCCTGCAATGTTTTCTTGATGATATTCAACAAAGTTTTGTTTGAAGATTCCACCAACCCATTCCCTTGTGGGTAGTAGGCTATGGAATGCCCCAAACCAATGTGATACTGGTTGCAGAAATCTATGAGTTTCTTTGACCGAAAGGCAGTTGCATTCTCAGTTATAATCTTTCTAGGACAACCAAAACGAGAAAAAATATTATTTTCAAGGAATTTGATAATAACAGAGTCAGTGGCTTGCCTACTTGGTACTGCCTCGATCCATTTGGTAAAATAATCGGTGGCAGTAAGAATCCATTTGTGTTGGCCTGAAGAAGGTGGGTGTATTTCTCCAATGAAGTCGAGCCCCCATTGCTGAAAAGGGGCCTCAACTAGGATTGGCTTCAGAGGTAGAGGAAGGAGTTTCCTTTTACCTTCAAACACTTGACACTGGTGACATGTTGTTACCTTCTGATGCACATCAACGAACAAGGTGGGCCAATAGAATCCAGCTCTGAGTATTTTGTTGGCTGTGACCTTCCAGTTCAAATGGCCACCACATTCTCCTGCATGAAACTCTTGTAAAACTTTATCAGTTTCATCTTTCAGTAAACAATTTAACAGAATACCTGCAGGATCTTTCCAATACAAATTTCCTTCTAGAATACATTATTTCAAAGCTTTCAACTTTAAAAATCTAGCTTTAGTCTTAGTTAAACTAGGGGGAGCTTGTAAATTTTGTAAAACGAATATAAGGTCTGCATACCATGGAGAGTTTAGAAATACCTCTCTAACGTTTGGAGTCGCCATCTCGCCCTGTTCATCTGCCACATCTAGAAAATTAATGTCAAGAGCCTGGAAGTTAGATTTAGCCATTAATTTAGCAAGGCCTTGGCCTTTGATTAGTTTTGTGGGCTTAATCTCTATATCGTATTCTAAAATGACAGTAATCCATTTTCCCCTTCTTCCATCAGGGTTGTCCTGTGTCAAAATATCCTTTACTACCGCGTTCAGAACATAATCTATGGTGTGGGAATGGAGAATGTAGACCCTAAAGTCCTTTATGGCCTTTACCAAAGAAAAAGCTTGCTTCTCCATGATCTTGTAATTCAGAGAAGCATCCCTTAATGATTTGCTATAGAAATCTATGGGTTGTTCATACCCTTCATTGTTCTTCTGCAGTAACACCACTGCTATAGTATGTTCAGATGCGAAATAAAAGATATAGAAATCCTTAGTAAAATCCAGACTGATCAAGACAGGGGCTTCTGTAAGTGCTCGTTTGACTTGTTCGAAAGATTGTCTGGACTCAGAGTCCCATTTTATTTTTACGTCCTTTTTAAGCATGTTTGTAATGTTCTTGAGGATTTCTGCCAAATTGGGAATGAATCTTCGCAGAAAGTTAATTCTTTCAATAAAAGACTGTAGTTCTTTGAGGTTTCTTGGGTGTTCCAAATTTAGTATAGCCTTGATCCTGCTAGGGTCTATTTTGATTCCTTCCTTTGAGATGATATGTCCTAGCAGTTTTCCTTCTTCTAACCCAAAAAGGAACTTCTTAGGATTTAAAGAAATCCCAAACCTCCTACACTTCTCGAAGACTCATCTGAGGTGCCTTAGCTGTTCATCATCGGATTGGGAAAACAAAGTCACATCATCTAAATAGACGACAATAAACTTACCTGATTCTTCCACAAAGGCGATGTCCATTGCCCTTTGGAATGTAGCTTTTGCGGTCATCAAACCAAAAGGCATTTTCACATACATGAAAGTGCCCCATGGTGTGGTGAAAGCAGTTTTTTCTTGGTCATCCGGGTGAACTAAGACCTGATTGTATCCTGAGAAACCGTCCAGCAGAGAAATTCGACTGGACCCGACCACTCTTTGCAGGATGTGGTCCATTTTCGGTAAGGGGTAATTATCCTTTAGGGAGACTTTATTCAGATTTCAGAAGTCTATGCAAAGTCTGATTTCCCCGGTTTTCTTACGTGTAGGAACCATATTTGAAACCCACTTGGAAAAACGTAGCGGAACTATGATCTTGGCATCGTACATTTTCTTGATTTCTTTTTCAACTAGAGGGAGCAATTTGGGATTAATCCTCCTAATTTTCTGCCTAAACGGTTTTTGGTCCTCTTTTATTGGAATCCTATGTTGTATGATACTGGTATCATAGGATTTCAAATCTTCATAGCTCCAGGAAAATACATCCGAAAATTCTTTGAACAGCTCAATGTATTTGAGTTTTTTCTCTGGGGGTAATGATTTAGACAGTTTGACCATCCTAGGTTTCTCTTCAGTCCCTATATTATAGTCTTCTACATCTTGTCCATGGGATTCTATTTTTGGTTTCTTGGCCACGTCGTTAGAATCGAACAAGTCTTCTAAAGGAACTAGGCCTCTACGTAAAACATTTCTTTTCAACTGTAAAACGTCAGCATCTACTTTGTCTTCGCCTAATTCCCCTGAATCTATGGTATTTACACTATCAATTTCAAAATCAGAATTATTTACATTTTCATCTCCATTCTCTAAATCTATATTTGTACATTCAAAACCATTTTTGCATTGCAGAAAGTCTTCAATCTGGTCATCATTACCGAACACTTGCCAGTACCTGATATTGTCGGGAACTGTTGGCCTACATCTCACCTCAACGGTATATGGACGAGTCGGGCGGAAAGGAATCTTACAGGTGGCTGCTGAGGTGGCCAATCCATCTACCGGAATATTCTGTCCTCTCGGCATTACCTACAAATCAACTTTAGAAAAACACCTTAAAGCATCAAGAACAACATTCCTATAAGCTCTAAGACGTGGGTGTTTAGCAGCATACTCACCTTTGATTTGTTTGATTATCAATTCAGAATCACCTCTTACCATTATCTGTTTGGCACAAACTTTTTTCAAAAGCTTCAGAACGAGCATCAAAGCTTCATACTCAGCAATATTGTTAGTACATTGGAAATTTAGTTTGTACGAATGATTCTCTGAATACCTGTTTCTGTGATTATGCAGCCAGACACCATCTCCTGCTCCTTCTTTACTCACAGCCCCATCAAAATCCATGCTCCAGAAATCAGCGGGTAACTCTTCATTTATCACGTTCTTCATCTTTTCTACCTCAATGATTTCTTGACTTTCATCTTGACTAGATGCGTCTTCCATCAGTTGAGTATCTTACTCTCCCATGTCACCATCGTTGTATAAGATAAACGAATCTAAATCAGAATGTGCAGAGTAAAGGGGATAATTGTGAGGCTTTTCTTGACTGTTGACCATGTACTTCATCAACGCTCTTCTGTACAGCCTCCTTTGTTTCCCAAACACTGGGATAGTGGCATAAGACATATCTAGCTACAGGGTTCCTTTCAGCGTCGCCCCCCAAGACCAGGATAGAAACATTTCGTACTTCGGTGGGATGTTTGCAACCACGACATCCATTACCATGCTCTTCGTAGGAATATGAACCAAGGTGATGCATAAGTCTTTGATCAAACCAATACATTTAACTTTGTTGGAGTCAAATGAGTGTAAATCCTTGTATGGTTTGGTGACCTCCAGTCCCAGTTTTTCCATTACTGCTTTAGGCATCAGATTGTGAGAGGCACCTGAATCCAACATAGTGTTATGCAAGATCAAGTCATGTACTGATGTAAAAGGGAGCAACCTCACCCGTATCGTCTCGATCATCTACTTCAGGTCTGAAAGGAAGCTCGGGCCGATCATCAGTAAGGTTCACAGTGTCTGAATGACTGGCCGATCCAATGGTTAAGGATTTCGTGCCTATGTCAGGTTCGATGGCCAGTGCTTTAATCACCTATGAATGATAACTACCTCTGTTCATCAACTCTGTAAGTGTGATAGGAATTTTTATTTTGGCCAATTCCCCCTCCAGGCTAAAAGGTGTAGGAGCTCTGCCTTGACTCATTGATTCTAGTTGGTCCACCGTATTCTTCCTCTCAGAAGTACTGGGTGGATTAATAGGTGAAACTTCGGGCTGTGATGGCCTTTTCAGAATGGTGAGATTTTTCTTCATGGGAGTGTCAGTATTACTCTTCTTTGAAGACTTCTCAGTGGTAGTCTTCTCAGGAGTCTTCTCAGCAGATGGCCCAGGGGTCTTCTCGGTCTCGGCTACCTTTTGTGTTTCGATCATCTTTTTCGAGGAATTCCCTTTTGTTTTCTTACTCCACAGATTGTATTGACAGTGTACCTCCAAAATAGCATTTTCAAAGGCCTGTTGTTCTGCGTCTTCAGCTTCTTCACATACTTTTGTTTGATTTAGAAGAAAAATTTCTTGCTCTTCTTGGGTAAGAAAGATAGCTTCGTTGTCATGAATGCACATGAGGTTGATGTGAGTGTCCTCCAATTCCTCAATTACTTCCCCCCCTTCATCAACATAGTTTTCTTGCAGGGGAGGTCTAATCTGCTAATCTGAGCCTCTCTGCTCTCTTTGATCCCTAGGATCTCTTTGTCTGATTTGAGGAGGGTTTCTCCTAAAATTGGGGTTTCGAACCTGAGGATCAGGTGTGTTGTCTCTTGGAGGATTTCTGTCTGACACAGTCAATCTTTCCATCATTAGTTCCACTGCTCTGGTCAAAGAATCCAATCTGGAATCTGCAGTCGACATGGAAGGTTCTTCTTTGATCGTGACTCTCCTTTCTGACCTTTGACATGCCCTTTTCACCAATAGATTGGCCTCCACACTTATAGCACTTCTCTGCATATCATCCAAGGTGGTAGAATTTCTTTCTCTTAATTGGTATGACATATCGGCATCAAAACCATCAGGGAATTTTATCAACACCAGGCCTTGTGGAGGTTTGATTTTGGCTGGAATTGCATTGTATAGGTTATTAAAACAGGTGCAGTAATCCTGTACTATCTCACCTTGATTTCTTTTTATACTCTCGTATTCGGACAATATCTGGAGAGGATTTTTCTTTACCTCCCATCTGTCAAGAAAAATCCTTTGAAAAACGACGAGGTCAGGGATTGAGGTGGCTGGTAAAGATTTGTACCATTTCTTGACATCACCTGTCAAACTCTGGGAAAATAGTCACATTTGAATGTTAGCCTCGTCAACCTCTTGCATGTCAAAATAGTCATTCATTTTGTCAAGATGTTGTTGGGCGTTTAAAGTTCCTGTTGCATTGAACTGTGGAAGTCTTGTCTGATAGTCTTGGGGCATGGCATGTAGCGGTGCAGCCAACACCAAAGGAGCATATCGAGCTTCCATGATGGGTGGAGGAGGTGGGACGACAACCTGGATGGTTGGAGAGGTAGCGACTAAAGACGAGGACGAGGATGGACTCGATAGTACTGTGGGAGTGATTTGAGGTTTAGTCATGGGAGACAGGACTTCGGGGGTTCAGGGTTGTAGGACAATTGGGTCAAAGATGATTTCAGTTACAAAGCTGTCATATCGTGTTCTAACCAGACTTCACTGCGAAAAGGTATTGAGGTCAAGGTTTTGAGGAGTAGTCGGTTTCTCTGGAAAAGAAGGAGACTTGTGAAGGGGAAAATGACTCACTGAAATTTCAGCTAAGGTCTGTTTCCTGAGTAACTTTTCGGGGTTATCTGTTACTATCGTAGGTTCTGGGTCGGGATGAGATCGAGTGTGAACTTTCTTTGGAGCCAGAACTCTTTTGGGTTTATATATATATATATAGTTTTTTTAGTTTTGTGAATCTGAAAATAATATGTACAGAGTTAATCAACCTCTAAACATTACTTTCTTCTCAAAATTCGAACTTTCTTTTTAGGGGAAAGAAAATATGAAATTATAAATTTTTTAGTTTGCTCCCAAGTGGAGTCGCCATTATGTTAGCACTTGGTAAATTTCCTAGAGGTTGAAAGAGAAGAAATCCACAAAGGTAACTTTATCCAACCACTTTTAAATCTGGGATCTAGCCCTTCCAGCTTCAGAGAGGGATCTCTCTATATGATTTAGCTATGTTTCAATTTTAGATATTAGGCTAGGTAAAGAAATCTGTAGGTTATGTTGTCAAAGTGTTTTTAAATTGGTTGAGACGGTCTACACTTCCATTGGGCTATGGGGTCTGTATTTAATTAAATATGAAATACCACCAGAAACAAGAAAATAAGACTTCCCCGGGGAGAGATAATATACTCACTGGATCTTTAATAGCTTAAATGATGGATAGAATAAAAGATGAGAAAGATAAATTCAACTAAGAAGCAGTTAAGAATTTCTTAATTGAAAACATCAGAAGATAAACATTAAAATCTTTAAAGTCGGAAACATGGTATCCAAGATAAATCCTACAACATACGTTACTCTTAAAGATTAGTTTCAGAAAACAAAATGATCACAAAGCAAGAATAACATTTAACTTAGAGAATAACATCACCAGTGAATACACGCAAGAATCTTGTAAAAGTTCCTCCTTTTCATTAATGGCAGATCTCTTCAAAAATTGTTATAGTTTGATAGCTTTAGGGTGTAAAGATCAACAACCCTCAATACTTCGAAAGGTGAAGTATTTATAATTCAAATTACAACCATTCCTATCATAACTGATCAGGACGTGCTCATTCTATTTTTAGACTAACTAATTTAACTAATCAAAACTGCTTGATGACTTGGTGCAATTGCACGCGGAAATCCTGGGTAGACCCTTGATGAAGTCCTTCGCATAACCTCATCTGACTGGACAGGTGACTGGATCTGGACAGCTCATCTGCTAATTGAGCATATCGCAGAGTTCCTCCCATCTGATATGACTCGGCACAGTGACTTTGAGCAGTCTCTGATACACTTCGTCCATCTCAGTATACTTAGCGAATGTGGGCTTAGTGAGGAAAATGTATCGAATCTCGTGTTGGATGTTGATGTCCAACTGAAGGGCATCCAGGAAAGATTTGCCGGTGATGCTTCCTTGTATGCCTGCAAACTTTGAATTGTCCTTGGACACCTCAGCCAATATCTTCTTGTAATCCGGGAGTGTCATTAGTTTATCATTAATGACCTTCAGACCAGGTAGGCCTTTCTTTTGGAGAGCATCAATCTTATTGAAGAACTGTTGTACCCCCTAGTCCATGATCTGAACCTTTTCTTCCAGCTGAAGCATTAGACTTCTCTTGGTCAAGACTCTCTTGACCTCAAGGATGGTCTTTGTTCTGTCTTCTATCTTCATCTCTTCTAGCTCTTCTCTGGTCTTAGAATTGAGGAATTTGATGATATCATTTGCCTCAGTTGGTCTATCTCCCAATTCTACTCCGATCTTCTCAATAGCTTGTTTACTCCTTTGGACCAACTCGAACTGCTCGAACATGATTTGGATCATGGGCCAAATCTCATTTATGGACTTTGTGATGTCTGTCCATACATTCTCTTTGACTTCAGCCAAAGTCTTCCCTGCCATTGTTTTCTTTTGGAGCTACTGCAGTTCCTTCTTGATCTGTTCAGTTACATTCTTTTCTTTAGAGAGACTGGATTGGAAGGAAGTTTTGAGTTCTTGGAGGTTCTCAACTTCCTTCTTAAGCCTGTTGATTTCTATCTCCTACAGGTTCATCTTTTCCATGGATTTGGCGAGATCAGTTGTCTCTCCTTGTGGTGTCATTGGTGTTGCATATGGGATTGTTGTTACTGTTGTTGTGCTTGTTCCTGAGATTGGTATGGCAGTCATTGGAATGGATTCCATAGACTTCAGCTGCTCTTTCTCTTTTAGCAGTTTCTCCATTTCTTCTTCCATTTCTTTGAGCTGGGAATTCTACTCCATGAAAAGCTTGAGCATTTCATCCTTCTCACCTTCTTTCTCTGCTATCTCCTTCGCTTGTGAGTCCTCTATAGGTGGGAGCTTCAGTTGTTTCCTCAAGGAGGCGATGTCTACATTTTTCTTCTTTATCATATCTTCTACAACTTTGATGTTCGAAGGATCATAGCCGATCTTGAGGACCAGCTCCTCCAAAGTCTTAATTATGTTGTCCTTTGCAAAGCATGATATTTTTTCCATCTTGAGCTGTGTTTGAGCATTGTTGAGCGACACCTGTAATTTTGCTGCAGAGGCAGATGCATGTGCCAATGTGTGAAAAACCATCTCCCCTGTCTATTTATGCAAATCCATCTTATCTGCTGGGTGCACGTCCTTCGTCTGGAACTCAAAGGTGGTTCTCTTCTAGTCTGTGATTACCTTGGGATCTAGTACCTGTGCCTGTAGGAAGGCCATGTGCATCCTGCCTCTTTCTGTGTCAAATGCAGATAGCAGTCTATGCTGTGCGGTGGACGACTGCTTCCGAAACTGGGCGTAAGTACTGCTGGTGAGGGTCTGGTTCCTTTTCTTGATCAGCTCGTACTTCTCAAAAATGCCCAACTTGGGCCCAGTCTTCCCTAGCTGAGTATCTAATGGAGAGTCTGTGGATTTCTTTGGCACTGCTACGGTGATCTCTTTATACAGGCTTGAACCGAAAGGTGGAATGACAGGTTTGACCCCTGTAGTAGGTGGGACTTCTATTTCCCCAGTTGGACCAAGAACTGTGGTTGTCTTTGGCCTCTTAGTGTGCAACTAGAACTCTTCAGAAGATACCTCCGTGACAGGCGGAGACGAATCGTGTCGAGGCCTCTTTTCCTTAGGGACCTGGGGTGTGGTCGTTGGTGTCACAGTGGTTAGAGGAACCTGCTGTTCCACTTCAATCAAGGTGTCAGGCACCCACACTATCTGATTTGCAAATTTTTCGATCTCGGGCTAGGACTCATGAACATACGGGATGTTTTTATTTTTTACCCGCATTTCTGAAATGATCCCGTATGGATCATAGTGCCATGGGAAACTCATAAAGAATTTCATTTCTTTCAACATTTTGTCAGCTTCTTCCCTGGTGTATCGACTATTGTAGATAAAAGAGCCAATTTGCCCCTTGATTCTCAATTGCTACTTTTTCTTCAGGGAAACAAAATGAATGTCATCTGAATTCATGATCTACCTTATATACTCTAACGCAAAGATTCTTATCGGCACATACTTTGGCAGCTTGTAGGATGCCAATTCGAACCTGAAAACTCTGATCTCGGTGTGGTTTTGATACAGGTACCAGTCCCCTGTCTTTGCATTGTCGGAGAGATGTAGAATTCTCTAGACCTCATCGTTTATTCATGGCTCGGGCCTGCCACTCAACATGCTTACCACAGGGTGGTAGAAAATATCAATGAATGTCTTGAAGCTATACTCTGTGGAGTTGTGCTTCAACAAAGATGTCCACGCTGTGACTGGCTGAGGCCTTCCATCTACGTCCATTTTCTGCATAGAAAAACTGAATCTGCTTGATAGAAAACAAACATGTAGGCCAATATAGATGAATATATGAACATGCCTTCCGTGCCAAAATTCATGAACTGTTCATGAATATTGTCGGCCAAGAAGGTATTGAAAGCAAACTGTGTGGTGGGTTTTTCATCAGTCGATAAAATGGATAGAAAACCCAGAATGGGCTCATCTACCCACTCGTCGGAATAGTACCCTAATGGAGCACAAAGGGAGGAAATGACATGGTTTCCCTTGGTGGAGAACATGGATGACGGGTAAGGTGGATTGGTGGAAGGGAATTGAGTGGAGGTGGGAAGGAACAGCTTGAATATTTGAGCTCTCTGGGGAAAGGTCGTCTTTTGATACAACTCTATAAGGATCTCTAGGTTTAAAGGAGAAGCGGAATCGGCATGGGGAATTTGCATCATTTGGTCAAAGTCTTTGGGAGTGATGAAAAATAGGACGTCTCCGGATGAGGAGACGACAGCCCTCTGGTCGGGAATATAATGGGCTTGGCATTTGAGGGCGAATTCGGGGAAGTGGTGGATCTGGGGAAAAAGGTACAGGGAAAAATTGGACTCCCAAAGTCCAATTTCATCGCTCTGGTCCAGGAAGACCTCCCTGAGCTATGACTGGAGGTCTGGTAAATCGAAATCACATATGGTATCTGCGATCAATCTATCTTTGTCAACCAATGGTATTTTTTCCAGGTCGACAAGAGGTGGGAGAAAAGGATTCTCCTCTCCTTTTGCTTGTCTTGGATTTGGCGCCATCTCTGCAACAGTACCTGCAATAAACACTAAGTTAGTGGGGTTGACTGACTGTGGATGAAGGTGACGGAAAAGCAATGGGGCGTAAGGGGTAAATTTTTCTGGTGAAATGGACGAATAGTGAATGAAAGGGGAAAATGGTAGTTTTATCCAAAACTGGGGTCAGTTGGGCGTGGGAGACAGGTCAGCAGGATAACGGGTATGTTATCCCATAATAAATGGACAACAGGCCACTTGGGGGTGAGATGGCAGGTGACGGTGGCCAAAACATATGGACGGGTGACGTGGAGGCTAGGGATTGGAGGTAAAAGTCACAATAGGGGGCCGGTCATGAGTAAAAAGGGTAAGGGACTGACAACAGGGACTGACAACAGTTGTGGTATGAGACATAACTTGGGAACAAGCGAAACAATTGGCATCAGTGGAAAATGACGTCCCTAAGTGATGGAGGTTGTCAGATGGCATATGGTGAAAAGACTTCGGGACCAATAGATTTATGCCACCTATGACAAGGGGCCCGTTAGAGGGAAAATCCATTCCGAACCCCCCCCCCCTCATTAAAAGAAGAACATCAGGGGGGGTCCGAAAATCTTTTTAGACCGTTGATCTACACACCCATTTCCAGGATGCAGATCTTAGCGTGCTCTTTAATACTCATTCCGGGACCCCCCCCCCCTCCATTAAAGGCAGAATGGATGGGGGGGTCCGTAATCAAATCTGGACCATGGTTTCACGTGCTCATTTCTGGACCGTCCAGATTTGCACAACTGTTATCAACGATTCTGGACCCCCCCCTCTGGTTAAAAGAAGAACGGTCGGGGGGGTCCAGAAAGCTCTGTGCACCGTAGATCTGGGCGTCGCAATCAGGACCGTCGAAATATGTAAGGAACATAAATGGGGGGCGGAAAAGCACATGTGTTGGGAAAACTTAGGATAACTATATTTTACGGGTTTTTTCCCCAACTTTCAAATAGACACCACCAAAGGGCTTCGACCAAACTATTCTTAGGCATTTGAGACATGGTGTAACATTTTTCATCAAACTGGTTTCATTGGGGTGAAACAAATGAAGCAACTAACCTACATGCTAACCTATCTTCCTAGGACAATTAACCCAAATTAAACTGTTGGGTTAAGAAATTACTCTAACCTAAGGGCTATCTGACTAGGATTAGACAGTCTGGTCAGATTTATTCACTACTCTAACCTAAGGGCTATTTGACCAGGATTAGATAGTCTGGTCATATTTATTCACTAACCTGTCAACATTAAATTTAAAAAGAACTTGGCCATGCTTGAAAGGTATGGCCAAGTTACTATTATTGCATGGAGCTTTCATTTCAAAAACAAAAATTATGCCCTCTTTTTCTTTTCTTTTTTCTTTTTCCTTTTTTCTTTTTTCTTTTTCTTTTTTCTTTTCTTTTTTTCTTTTTCTTTTCTTTTCAAATCATTTGCAGAATGAAAAATCATTTGTCAACAAAAACACTAGATACAGATAATATCCCAGTCACCAGTTGATTCCCATAATTTATGGGGGGATAACAGATCGCATGTTGGAAATGTCAAAGAAACAATGCAACAGGAATCCCAATTTCACGATATAAAAAATCGCGACTTAAATCACAATCGTTGAATCAAGATCAAATATGGACCATTGATTCCAGTCCATGTCGGAGTTTCGGGGATCGAGAGTTGGACATGTCAAAGATTATTGACATCGGGAATCCTGATATCACGATATGTGAAATCGCGATGTAATCTGAACCGTCAGATTAAGGTTGAATCTGGACCATTGATTCCAGTCCTTGTCAGAGTTTTGGGGATCGAGAGTTGGACATGTGAAAGATTATTGACATCAGGAATCCTGATATCACGATGTAATCTGAACCGTCAGATCAAGTGTTGATCGAAGGGTTACAGTTCTCTCTCACGGTTAACTCCTTAGTTTGGAATCTGTTAGAAAAACGGCCTCATGATTGCAAGTCAGTTAGCATTTCAGTTGGTTGTTCTAGATATGAATGAAACTGAAGGAGATCGGAGGGATACTAATGCACGACACAGTGAAACTTCCAGAAACCATTGATGGCGTCTGCTAGAGAATTCGAAGAGACCCCTGTGTGATCGCCAGAGGAGTGAAGAGTCTCTAAGCTTCGTCCAAGTGAAGGAAGACTATTCTTAGAAGGGATTGATAGATGGATGAGCATGGAAGCCTGTAACTGAAATAGAGAAGGTGAGCTTGACTGCCATAGAAAAGACGAAGAGTCTCAACTGCCAGAGAGGTTGAGGAATCTCAACATAACATCCAGTGATGCTGAACGCGTGGGAAAATGGCCAGAGAAGATGAAGAGTTATGATGATGATCACGCAGAGCACTCGAGAGGTGGAGGATATTGGTGTGGTATGAGCATGCAAAGGAATGGTGAATATTGCATGCACAAGATGCACAGAAGCTATATATACATGGTACAAAGAAGAGAAGGGTTGTTGTTGTTGTTGGAGTTGTTGTGGTCATTGTGTAGAAGGATTGAAGTGTGAGCAAGGAGGCAGAGCGTAGGAGAAAAAATACACAGTAGAGGAAGGTTGCATTAAAGGGACATGGTGCAGAGAGTATAAATGGTAGAAGAACAGACAGCGCAAGTCATGTGTGCAGGAAGGCAGTGAGGCAAACAAAGTAACAAAATGCAGTAGAAAAGTGATGAGTCTGGTAAGCCATTGTTGAACATTATATCACTGTAATAAGTTTCAGTAGAAAATATTTATGTTTTAGGGTGGAGGGGAGGTGCTAGGGAGGATTGTTTTCCTCAGAAGTTCAAGTGGGTGCTTGAACATAGGGAGTTGTAGCTTCCATTTGGTTGCAGCCAGAGAAACCAGGGTGGCAGGGTGGTGCAAGGGAGAACTCTTGTTCTCTGTTATACAGGTTGGTGCTTGTATGATTGGAAGTTGGTGCTTCCATCAAGTTGGTGTTGGAAACACTCAGGGAGTTGGTGCTTCCTTCTAGTTGGTGCTAGAGAAACCAGGGAGTTGGTACTTCCTTCTAGTTAGTGCCAGAGAAACCAGGGAGTTGGTGCTTCCTTCTAGTGGGTGCTAGAGAAAACAGAGAGTCGGTGCTCTCATCAAGTAGCAACTTTCAAAACAGAGGTTTTAGCCTCATTATGAGTTGGTTCTCATATGTGTGATAATGTAAATAATGTAACTATTACTTATCATATAAAGAAAAAGAGGTTTTTACCCTGTATGGGTTTCCTCTGGAAATATTTGTCTCTGTGTTTCTCATATATGTGTGACTGATGTTGAATGTGCCATTGTTTATTTACCTGCATTAATGTGATCATCATTCAGTGTTTCTGCAAAGAGTTTAAAAGAAGCATAATTGTTTAAGAACGGTAACAACT